>VYZX01020906.1:6399-64447 GCA_013401335.1 Brachypteracias leptosomus | reverse complement strand
CACACAACCTCCTCCATGTTAGGGTAGTAAAATTCTAGACCAGCACATCAGAAGCAGCAGTGACAACAGTGTGACAGCAGTGACAAGAAGTGTGACAACAATCCTAGCTGGTTCCAGGATGGAAGTATCTGAGCTACACCAGGCAGTGACCACAGGCAGCTGGGCTCCCTCACTCCATCGCTCAGCCTGATTTCCTCTGCTCTACAACATTACTGATGAGCAAATAAAAATGTTAATTTACCACCAAATTTAGTATCAATTCTCATCCAGTTTTAATTACTAAAGCTTTATAATGTGCATGTAAATCTGAAACACTTAAGATGTAAACTTCACCTGGTATGTATTCCTGTTCAGACTTATTTTTAAGTGTTTAGATGTGCTTTGTATATATGAAGTGCTGATGCCGATCCCTAAGGATCAGTATTTATGCATCTCTGCATAGATAGTACTACACACGTACATGAAAGAGCATGATGCTTTCATTTCCTCCTACGTAGCAGATTCACAGGAATTTCTTTGTGAAGATGAAAAGGTTCTCAGCTTCACCCACTGAAGTTTAAAAACACCATGTTATTAACTCCTTGGTGCCAGAAGCCAGAACATTACCACTTCAAAAGCAATTTAGAGTTTAAAGCCAAGGAGATAAAGATAAGAATGGTCTTATTTTGGTCCTTAAACCTATGAACTGCAGGGAAGCCTGGAACATTCCCACTACCTCATGTTTTATATTCTCTATGCCTTTATGTAGTGCCAAGTGCTCCACAGTACAAATTTCCCAGTATGTTTGTTTTTTTCTGTGGGTTCCCTTTTCACTCCTGTATCTGGGATCTCTCTCTTGTTTTGAGAGATCAGAGTAAGGTTACCGGAAGATGCAACACAAATCTTATCAACTCTGGAAGTCCTAACTGCTTTAGCCTAACAGGAGCTAAGAATAACAGCAATGCCAGATGCTCCTTCACTTTCGTGAAGCAACGTCAAGCTCTGGAGACATGATACAGGGAAAGGCAACCTACAATAGCCCAAGATTTGGTCACCTGGGTTTGAGGTTTTGTTCTTTTTTTTCTTTTGCCAGAAAACAAATCCACACAGCTTGTCCAGGGTTAACATACCACCATGTGAAACTCACCTGAAGATTCACTGGAATGACAAAGGAGGCTAGTCTGGGTGAGGTACATGTTGTTTTCAATCCCCAGCAACTGACAGAGTCAGTAGACAGATCAGGGACATAACCCCTATCATCACTACAACCCAGACATTTTTTTTCCCTGAGAAAACCCTACTGCCCTGGTCAGTGTGACATGCTAAGTCACTGCTTCCTCTCTGCCCAGAAGAGGTGATGGCTGGAAGCTGATCTGCAGATCAGAAACCAAATAGCATCCTCTTCAGAAAGGCCTGGCCTTGCTTGAACTCAGTGGAGATCAATGATAAATCTTTAACAGCAATGTGGTTTACAAGCCTCACTGCAGGATGGGGATGCTTCTCATTCCTTGATAGTCAGCTACCTAATTATTGATGCTTGACAGCTGGCAAGACAGCAAGAAAGCAGACTTCATTTCCTCTTGAAACAGGAAAAGGGTTATGGACTGAAGAAAGAAAGAAATCTAGAACTGTCCCAAAATCACGTCCAAACAGTTGTACTTTCTTCCTCTTTTCACCAAGGAAAAGCAGTTTGCAGATTGGTGAGTGTGTTTTTTCTCACAAACAAAAAGTAACAAACCCTATGTGCTAGGAGAGGACTGAAGCTCCCCACACACATTCATACTAATTCTCCAGCACTGCTCTTTGGGCAGTACATTTTTCTTACATAACTAAGAATTAAATCAGCCCAGCTGCTGCAAAGGTGGTATCATGCTTTCTGATGGCAAGGAAAGCTGACAAAGGGACAATGATAACTCCTGGTGATTGACGTACCTTCTGTGTAAAAAAGAGCAGGAAAACAAACTCCAAAACCTGTTACAGAAACATCTTGTTACACTCAAACTGTCTCTATCATTTTGTGGCTGAAGACAAAACCAATGATGTCTGACAAGCAGGTATTTTTATCTGCTTGGGTTGCTGTCCCTGCCTCTCCAGTTAGTTTATCTTTTGGTTTAGAAGAAAAAAAATACTAACTTGATTTTGCCATAACTAACACCAGTTTATTTAGAAATTTCCTAATGAAATGAAAAGTGGAAAAAAGTGGTTAAAAGTGGTCTGTTCATTTTTAAGTAAAAAAGGAAAGTATTATATCAAGCTTCGTTCAAGTTAGTGTATGTCAGTACTAGCTATTCATCTATACAAGCATATGTACCTTATTATACATTCCTATAGAATAACAGCTAGCAGCAAGAAAGTAAAATCTAATTTGAGTAGAGATATAGTTCTGTCTTTGAAAAAAAAGTTATTTTATTTTATTTTTTATTTAATCTTGTGGGTCTTTAAACAGATGTACATTACCTGATGAAGTGCTCCTGCTGGTAAAATAATCGCATCACCAAGAAACTGAACAACTGTACAGGTTTTTACTCCATATTCTTCAAGAAGTCTTTGGCGGAGTTTTTTGTTCACATACCAACTCTGATCACGTATTGGATCGTGCTCTGGTAAAACTTCTAAGCCTTGCTCTTTTGCGATCTGCAAGTACAGAAAAATCCCAAGTAACTTTGGAAAGAAGCAGAACCTTTTGCTGAGAAGTTGTAAATACACCTAACTTATGAAGCAACACTATTGTGTTCCCAGTACTCAAATGAGATGTTAGGGATTCAAAAGAACCTCAAAGGAACTGGGAAGTCCCGCTGAACCAAAGACATGTGAAGCACTCCCACTCCAAAATGTACAACTTTAAAGAACACAGCATAATAATTTATTAATAAGCAATATGCTCTCTATGTGACTTCTTTCATCAAGAAAATAAAATCTGAACTCAAGAGTTTTGACACAGACACTCAACACCACAACCTCAGCTCAGGAAAAAAGCAGTAGATAAAACTAAGGGTCATATGGTCCTGGGCAACCTGCTCTAAGCAACTCTGCTTGAGCATGGGGCTGGACAAAAGGGCCTCAAGAGGTCCCCTTCCAAACTCACCCACACTGTGGTAAGTTATTTTCCTACCATCCCATCAAGAAATTCAGAAAAAAACTGACAAACAACAACAAAAAAGAAGATACTTCCTGACAGTAGTAGACTTAACTGCAACAGCGATTTCTTATCAAGTTAACCACAAGGGAACAAATATTACCCTTAATCAACTGCCAATTAATCAATTATAGTGACTAAAGAAAAAAAAAACCAACTAGCAAGATAAAAAAAACACATATCCAAGCCACCTGTCATGACTCAGGAGACAATTATCTCATTAAAAACAGATTTTTATTCGTATAGATATACTTAAATATATTTATGTGATGCAGAACTTGAAACTGTTCTTCTGTATTATCTTCTTCCTTCCGTACTAAACAAGACACTGAGATTTTAACTCTTACCAGCCAAAGTGCTCCCAAGGTCTAGTCATCAATTAATCTCCAATTCAGTAGTTCAAAAATACCACCACAGCAAAAATACAAAGTGCTACACAATTCATTTTGGATACCACGGCAAGCTGTGGCAGCAAATGACAAACTTTATCACATAGTGTCTTAAGTGTTTCTGTTTTAAACCTGCTGCTCAAGGAGTTTCACAATGTCCCCTAATTGCTCTGAAAGAAGAATGCTGAGTAACACTCATTGGCCACCTATTCCCTTGCATTCGTGATTTTGTTCACAATTCCCTTTCCAAACTGAAGAGCCACCATCTACTTTATGAATTAATAGGAAAACCTCACTGTATAACTAATGATCTCATGGAATTAAGAGTACGTATAAATAAAATGTATTTTATTTACTAGTGCTCTTTTTTCCACACAGTTCATTCAGCTTGCCAAAGAGCAAATGTTTGAGTCACCAGAGGACAGCTGCCCTGGGACTGAAACACTGCTTTATTGTCCAAGAGAACATCTACTAAATTTCTTTGCTTGCAAGAGACCTTGGCTTCCAGCCTGTTTACAGACCCCTTTGGTTTAGCCACTTAAAACTCATCTTATTTTTTTCCCACAGTAGAAGACAATGAAGACTTCTTTTCCCCAAGCAAGCACTTAAGTGATACTTCGGTATTTCTATGTCATCCATCAAGACCACCTTCTAGAACATGAAGACATGCTAAGGTCAGGGCACAGAAAACTACTTCCAACATGGTATCTCAAAATGTAATGCCACTGATGGTCACCAATAGCCCAGTAGTGGATTTCCATCCTGTGTGTTAAGTAACAACCTGAAAGGTTCTGATGTGGCTCTAATTTGTCCATCACACGCTGCCAAAGGAAGATCTGTGCTGTAGCTAACACTGAAGAAGTCTGCAGCCCCGTGGTACATTACTGCCCACTGCTTTTATCTGCACTAAGAGCTAAGGCATGTTGTTTGAGCTAACTGATGTGACACTGAGCCCTTATGAAGATCAGTGGCTGCCAAGCCCCAAGGTCATGGCTTTTTTGCATGGGACAATTCACAAAAAATTTCAGCATTTTATAATGCAAGAATGAATCAGCGACAGGAAAGACATTATCCTACATTATCCTTTGTATTAGAAAAGGACAAGACCAGACCTCCATGCCCTCCTTAGCCTTCAGAGTCTGCATGCTACCTTGCAGGCTACCTGTAACTCTTAAGAAGTGAGTATGTATCATGTTACCTACATTATTTGTTGATGATGTAGCAGGTCAATTATAATTTCCCATAAAGGAAATAATTTTGCTTCCCTACCTTCCCTAAGCATAGAGGTGGGGTTTGTGTTTTTTGCCACCCCATTTACCAGTTACTTAGATTATATTTATGAAATATCTATTATAAATCTAACCTTTTGCAGAAACTCCCTTATCTTGTCAGCATCTTTGCCAGCATAAATGTGCCATAAAGCACCAGGTAATTCACTTGAGTCTTTCAACCGCTTCCTCAGAAGGTCATCCAAATCTTCCTCTTCAAACTTCTTCAGAACTCCTAAGATTCAACACAAATATTTTTTAGAAGTGAGACAGAGGAAAAGCTTTACACGCCTTCTTTTCAAATTTATTGTGCGAGACTGAGCAGATAAAAGTCTGCTGAATACAGAAGCCTCCAGGTATCTTTTTGGTGTTTTTAATTAGTTACTACAACATAAATAGCATAAGTATCTTAAAAACATTTAATTTTTAAACTTTTTTACAGTTCTTGAATTTGACAGAACACATTCTCCTACCTGAAACAAACCAGCAGGGCTGGCACCGAAAAATTAGAAGATGAAAAGAGTGTTTTCCTGCAGTCAGCAAATTTTGTGTGCTGTTCTGCAGCAGCTACTCAAGAATCTGGAGCTCTCCCAATATGGTCAAGTTCTGCCACTATTAGATTAGTGCATACACAAGTGAAAACAGAGCAAAGAAGACAGAAAACCTTCTGCAGCTCTATTAGTTGCATCCAAAACACTACATGTGCTGATTATGGAATAAGAGGACAAAAGAATAAGGGGAAATAAACAAAACTATTTCAGATTTAAGGACTGTTTCACATAAGCGATAAACCTTATAAAGACGATTAATATATGCCAATTTAAGCTCTCCAGTGTTGAAAAATTACATTAGAGTCCAAATTCACTAGAGCAAAGACAGTGCATCCAGAGGCAGCAGAATAAACAGAAGGTTAGGCAAATACATCATCCTGACATAACTACCACAGCTTCCAGAGAAAATCCTTCATCCTGCACTTCCATTAGCTTTGCCAGCCCCAGCACAGGAGGGCACACGTCAATTATAGGTAATGGCAAAAAAAGGGAAAAGAGTTTGGTATGCCATTTCATAATTCATGAACTACAGTGTATTTTATGCACAATTAGTGTGGGCACAAATTCTTGAAACAACGAATCTCCCAGGTTTAAGCAAGTACTTATGGTATCTTTCATCTGCTCCAGAAGAGCAGTATCAATTTAAAAAGTGGCAGATCATTCAGTCCATTTCCACCTCTTATAGTGAGCTTTCCCTTACCTGACTTAGAAAGTACTCCATTTCCTTTTGCTATGCCAACATAAACGAGGATGTTCACGACATCAGAAACTTCAATATGGAGATTTGTGGTTCCTATATCATGGTCTTTAGTAGCAGCCACACCTATGTTACAAGATAAGATTTGATGTTTTGCATATTCCTCTTCAAATAGAAATGCACAACAGCCAACAGAAGAAAATTTTGAAACTACACACAGCATCACAGGAATGCACTTTATGTACAGACTTCGATGTGAAAACACTGAGATATACGAACTACAAACACGCTTTTGTTTCACTTGCTAAACGTGAAAATGTTGCTTTTCAAACAGAGATCTTGAGGTATTTCTTAGCCCAGGTAACTGTCCCTACATAGCAGTTGTGTCAGAGCAAACCATATTTCAGCAGAATAATCAAAGACGTTTCCTGACCAGTACATTCTTTCCCAACCTTTCAACCTTCCAGGTTGTTCAAGGAAGAATAAGTGTACAATGAATACGCAAAGTTATTAAATCAAATATGCTACTTATATTCCTGGCTGTAAGCCGAGTTCTTAATCAAAAGAAATCCCCAAGCAAAGAGGAAAAATAATTTTAGTTCTAAGAGGTGAAAACATAGATGCTTCCATCAAAAGGACATTTGAGAACACTAAGCCTTGCACCAGTATTATACGAAAGCCTCATTAATGATTCAGTTCTTCAGACCCATGCCTTGATCACTATCGTTAATATGTGTATTTCAAAAGACATCTGGAGAACTTTTTAAATCAAAGCCATCACGTCATAAATTGCAACTCATTTCTTGTCTGATTACAGCAATTTGTAAAACTGAATTGTACAAATTTGTTCTCAATAGAAGGAAAAGGTCTGAGGGCAACAACCTTTTCCAAACAGGTTTTTGAGTGTACAGCATACAATACAAATACAAGTTATGAGAAATACACTGAGACTTATTTATGACCAGAATTATGAACACAATAATATTTCATAAAATATTTTATCATACAGCATTACTAAAGACAGGATCTGTCTTTATGTAAAGCAGCTAATCATTTATATGCTTCACAAGACTGTAACAGCACAAGAAAGGATGTAAATGCAGAAGCAAATGAACTCTCATGCCTGAGGTACATGTATTCTTAATATGCAAGTCAGTCAAGTATTTATCCTATGCTCAGTGAACAATTATGCTCCGAGCAAGCAGAGCTTTCTATGAAGTATTAAAATGTGTGATGCTCTACACTTCTAAGAGAAGAGGCAACTGCTACACTTCCAGGGCATACTCACCATATGCACTACATAGTCTAGGTCCCAAATCTGGACGGACGAAAAATCCTGGCAGATGAGAAGCCAGGTTTAATTTTCCTTCTGGACTACAATACTCAGGCAAGGGTAAACTTTTTAATAAGTCTTCATATCTGGAGTAGAAAAGAAAGAAGAATGTAATTGAGTTTTTGTCATTACAAAGAGAAAAACACAACATGAAAATTAAGTTAAGAATATCTAGTATTAAACTCAAATACCTTGCTGGCATCATAGTCTTGAAATCTTCACCAGAAGGCCAATCTTTCAGTTTTAGTAGAGCTGTTTCCCCGTTTCTTATTTTCTGCCGTTCTGCAAGTAACATAGAAATTGCTAAAAACTAATACACTGCAGGTGTTTTCCTTTATTCAACTAAAATACGTATCTGAACTCTTAATATGTCTATAAAGATTTTATCCATAAATGAGGAGATAATTAATTTTGAGACCCACAAATGATAAAAAACAAACTCAACTGGTTGAGGAACAATGACACTTGTTTGGTTTCTTAGACTAACTACTATATTAGTGCATCTTTAATTCTGCTAAGGCACAAAACCACAAGTTTTCATCACACTCTCTGGAAACATTACCTAGAGCTTTCTTTTTAAATTAAAGTTTCTTCAAAGGCTCAAGATCCATAAAGAATACTTTTAACTGCAGTTTCTAATATTGACCATATTCAGAATCAACAGAAAAATACATTTGAAGTAACGTACTTGAAACGTCTTCAAAACCATCCCAGAACTCCTTGACATTGGTGTTTGAAATAATACTGTCTTTGCAATTCAAGATATCAGCTTGCTGGTTTCCAAAATCTAGACTAATTGACTCAGCTTTCCACAGGCTGAAGTTCATTTTCTTATGCATACCAGACACTAAAACAGGCTGTAAAAAATCAAAAGAAAAAAAACGTCAACGCTTATCCTTTTGCAAGTACACACTTCCTTCACTTAAACTGGATTACAAATGCCATCTGAAACACACTGAAGACATTGGTCCTACTGAGCTGTTAACACTTCCTCCAACAGCCACCACACCCAAGATGTCATACACACATCTTTTGGAATTTGAATCTCCAAAATGAGTAATTTCTTATGTATTATTAGCAATTAAATTTAAACTGCAAAAGGTTTGTATGTGGGCTATACCCGACAAGCTTTTTCCCACTGCTAACAATACATTTTTCCAACACAGAGTTAGGCAAATTTATCCTTTAACACAAACTCCCACAGAGTTCATAATGAGGTCACTTCACAGACCAAATGGCTAATACCTACCCTTCCTTGTTTCCAGCACTCTTTGAAGAGCTTCCAGCTGTTGTTGTTTTTATGGTCTCTGAGCCACAAAACGTGCTTATCACAGATCCATGAATACTGAATATCACTGTACTGTTTACTGCTGTCATCCTGAACACATTTTCTATCATCCTTTGGATCATCTTTTATTTCAGATTTTACATTTATCTTTTGTGCTCTATTTGGTGGAATCTTGTTTTCTACTACTGAAGCAATTATGTCATCAAGAATGTTTGGCATAGTCCTTGCACTCTTGCCACTCTTTAACAATGTAAAAACAAATAAAGTTAATGCAATTCCTTTTGCAGTAAATGACAACATTTTATTAGCAATTAGAAGCCTGCAGTTATCTGCTTCCTTTGTAGAAAACTGCATGTGTTACACAGAAGAAATTTGAAATATACAGTTATTACGAAACTCAATATATTGGAATCTTCCTTTACTTTGTCAGGTTAAGGCTTTATGTAACTTCATGGACATCTTCTTCATAGTATGTATCAATTATTATTATATATAAAAATAAAATGTTAATGCAAACGTGTGTGTCTATATAAAGTTTTAATTACAAATGAGTATTTAAAGCAATACAACCAGACTGCTCTAAATACAATGTACCAAAACAAACTATCACCATCATTACTATTTCAAATCCTGATATAAAAACCACATGTCTATATTATAAATACTTACCACTGTTCCTGTGGAGTAAACTGGAGCAAAAGCAATACCAGCATCTGTAGAACCCAGGCGCAGTTTGCCTGCTGTTGTAGTTAATAAGTCTCGTAAAGTTGAGCCCTGCTCATTGTTCTGGGATGCAGGAGGGGAGCTTTTACAGTTTGGGGACTCTGAATTATCCTGGTCTTTCTCTTCCTTTGAATGCTTTCCAGAAGAACATTCTTTGTTCTCTAAAATAAAAATAATAATCACAAGTTTACACTGTTGTATCATAATGCAGATATAGGAACAGCACCAGTATCCTGTATTTTATAGTGGCAGTAACATACTGTAGCGCCAGCACTTTATTCACCTGAAAACACACCAGAGAACGAACTAGATCCTTCAAAATGCTGTCAAACAGTGTGACAATGAAAAGGCCTTCCTCAGCATCTCAGATATGCAGTTGAGTGAGTACCTGTCACAAATGAGGGATGCTGTAGCTGGAAACACTGCCGCATTATCCATGCACTTCACTAGTGGCTTTTCTGGCAACAGATTCTGGTGCCGCCAGGAGAAGGCATTGCAGTTTCAAGATTAAAATTACAGGGGGGAAGAACATCACCTTTTCTTTTTGTTGAACAGAAAATTGTGTGTGTTTTTCCTAAGTAATTCAATTATGTATCACTGGTGCCCTCAAAGTCATGGACATGGTATGACAATTTCAAACATATACCTTTCTTTTCTTCTCTGGCTTTCTGCTCCGCAAGATCTGCTAGCCAATGCAGCGGTGACTGGGATTCGGGTGGTGTGAACTTGCTGTCTGTGCTTACGTCACTCCTTGGACTTGTATTACCATTTGCCTCAGACTTTTGAGGAGTATTCTGCTGTTGAGACTCAGGCATGCACAGAGAAATTTTATTACTGTGGTTAAGGACATTCTGCAAAACCTGTAAAGAACAAATTTATTTTTAAGTACATAACTTTAATGTATTTCAAAGACAAGTCTAGTGTTTAAGCACCGTATATACAAATTAAAATGCAACTGGTACTATTCAGATATAAAAATCCACGAGAATCAGAACACCTGAACAAACTGCAATGTACAAATATTTTAGACTCACCTGAGACACACCATTCATTGTAGGGAGCTTGCCAGCTTGTGTGCTCTGCTTGCTGATACACTGACAATGGGACTTAATTTCAAATTTTTCTCTAATACTGTGCATAGCATCTAAAAGATCTGTCAAAACTGGAAGACAATATAGAAGAAATCCCATCAGCAATTCTCAAACATTTTGTGACCTTTACAATACACACAGTGATGCCAAGAGGATAACTCCAAACCTTTTTAAAATTTGAACTACTAAAAGTGCTAAATTTAGCACTCAAAAATACTATAAAAAGACTGTCTGGTCCACCTTAAATCTTGTGCAGAAAGAGACAAGGTCTTTAATTAAATAACTGTACACTACTCTTCTGAATAATCTAACCTTCACTCTGAATTCCCCTTGCACAGCACACACCAAGCAAGCCAGTCATTCATTATTTACTCCTCATTGTTCAATGAGTGCATCACTGCTTGATTTAATAAAACTGTCAAACTTCAGACTGAAGTGAGCTATGTCTTGACAGAAAAATTAGCATGTCATCATGTAATTTAAGGCTGTTTGGTAATGGGTAGGCACAGAACAAAACTGAGGTTATGTAGGCAGTCTTCATTGTGCTGTTTCTAGATGAGTGGTACACTTCACAATTTAAAATTAAAACCAGTTCCAGTCTGGAACCTGTTCTGGGAAATGTCACAATTTGAATTTATTACAGAATCTAACCAACCTTCATTTCTACCTGAACCAACATGCAATAACCCATAAAATAATGATTAGGTCTGTGTTTCCAGCTTAAAATAAGTTTAGAATTTACTCAACAAGTTTGAGGGCACACTTTGAGTTTTGTTCCCTGCTCTGCATCAATGCTGCCAGAGATCACAAGTCAAGTTGCGCTAACAACCACCACACCTAAACACACTTCTTCATAAAACTTACTTGGTTGTAAGAAAATTCTGAATTTAGCTGGGTTTAGGATTACTGCTTAGTTTTTCATTTATCACAAGCTCCTTTGCTGTGTTTTTCTTTAAGATGCTCAATCAGATGTCCAACCAAACCCACACGTGAATCTTTGCTTTTTTTTGGCCAGGTGGGTGTGACAGAAAACAGTGAAAAATCCCCCAAAATTTGTTGCCACATAATGCTCCTTGGCAGCACTATTCCAAAATTTCTTTTAACAGCTAAGGTCAGATTTATTAAGCACATCCCAGCTGTTTTATTCTACTCTGAAAAGGTACAAAACAGTCACAACACACACTCAGAATTTCTTCACTGCCTGTCCCCAAAACACTTTCATACATCTATCAGCTTACTCCTCTTTCTCTTGCCATTATCTGTGCCCTTTGCTGTTAACTGCCCGGAATCACTTGCCTTTCTGGAATGATTTGACATAATTCACAGGTTTTTAAACAGAAAATGAGAAGTTTCAAGAAACAACTCTGGCGTCTCTTCACAGAAAGACCTGGGAAAACACACATCCTGCTTGTTCACAGGTGGTCTTACCCGAGCCTGGAATAATCTGTGTTGGCATCAGGTGTTTGTGATCATGAGGCTGTCCCTTCACACACTTCATCCAGGCATATAACTCCTTATCTGCAAAAGAACATTGCCCGTTGTTTTACTTTACTTATAGTGGTACACAGATACAGATACAAACACCTTTCAGATTTTAGTTAGAAATGTTTTTCTATTCATACTGTAAGTCTTCTGGTCCTGGTATCCTGCGTGACAGGAGACCTGCCATACAACAGCTACTTTTCACAATAAGGAAAAGAATAAGGAGTTTTAACAATACTGAAGTCTGAAATAGTCGCATCTGTAACACAGACCAGTGCCAGCAACCTCAAATTCTTGAAGTATATTCCCTTTATTACATTTAGCAAATTGCCAATTTAACACAAGCCAAAATCCCTTACAGTTGCTACTGAGGCAGTGAGACAACCCTGACGAATTCTAACATGGGAAAGAGACACAATTGGGCTGTGATTTTATGGTTAATTTAATTTGACACAATCCACGCTCCAACTAGAAGTGGCTGTCTTTGACCAGAGCGGGCCAGACAAGCCAAAAAGATGAACTTTTAACTGAACCAGTTCTGATTTGGCCACTGTGTAACTGCACTGAAGTAACTGGTGGCACAAAGGAGAGGGAAGTTGCATCATGGATTTATGTCAGATTAAAGCCACCATGAAACCACAGATCTGTATGTACTGGTTGAAAATCGTTTGTGGCAGCAGAGAGGGCGTAACTGGTAGGAGAGATAGTGAGGCTTTCTATAAAGTTTCAGGAAGACTGCCCCTGCCAGAAAAATATGCAGTGTAAAACCAATACAAAGGAAGAACAAGAGCAAAAAACGTCTGGCCAAGCAACTGGTCACCGATCTGCTATGCGATTTTGGGACAAAAATAGGAATGCAATTTCCCTCTCAACTCCAAATCTTGTATCCTATCCACTGAACTGCTTGTTTTAAAAGACTCTTCAAATCTTTTTACTAATTTGCTCAGCTCTAGTCATGTAAAGTAAGGAAGCATTTAGCATGTTAAAAGCATTATTTTCTTACCCTGTAACAGATACACAAAGTACCAAATTCCTTCAAACAAATATTATGTTTGTTAGCTATTTTGCAGTTTTTGTAATTCCTAAAACATTGAAATGTGTAACAGGTCACAAATATAAATCACAATAAAAAAAGTAGAATATATCTACCATTTTTACCACTGAAATGCCGTAACATGACATTCCACTTGATGGTGCCATGACCTGTCTGACGGTAACAATGGATGCACATTCATTCACTCACGTAGTAATGAGAGAAGCCATTGATAAATACCTGAATATGGAATATTTAGACCTCTAACATTCCTGCTGAAGCAGGGGGAAACTACTGTATTCTGTTACATTTAGCAATTGTAAAAACATCTACCAGTTCCAGGAAAAATAGTGTAATGTAAAGTGTTATTATATAGAAATGGGTGGGTGGTTCTGAACTGCACTGGGGAGTACCAAAGGAGAGACATAGTTCACCTGAATCCTACAGCATCAATAGAAATAAAGCCCCAGAAAGGGAAGCTATCGTACTGCTGCTTTTGCATGTAATGTTGTGATGAACAGTAAGGAGAAAGTCTTCTCTGTTAGAAGACTGAAAAGAAGCCTGCTTCCGTATACTGCCTTTTTAAGGTTTGAAGACATTTTACCAAAATTTTCCTGGCTCGTTAACATGCACACTATAAAAAGCCTCTGACTGAATGTTCCCAGTAGGGTAAATAACGTTCGGCGTATATCCCAAGCCACGTCAGATGGATGCACACACGTGCACACACAGAATTTAGCCAGTTAAGAGCTGCTGAAGCAGCCTCCAGCATTAAAGCATTAACAATTGTTCTTTGTGTTGGAAACACCAACATTAGTTGCCCAGAAACTTTAAGGCTTTGATGGCAATCTCTGGGAACATCCTATAACTGCAGTCTAGGAAGCCTCTCACTGCAAGCCAAGGACAAAGTGGATGAGTCTCTCCATTTACCAGAGATTTGTTATCTAACAGTTAAAATTCATTTTACTAACACTTCACATCTGTGACATTACGCTGCTATGACAAACATGGAAATGCTTTTCAAAACAGCATTATACTTGAACTAGTTCCTGGCACAGTGTGTGACCACAGGCCTGTGCCAGGACACAGTGCCTGCTACCCACGGGAAGGCAGTCCTTTCCAACAAACAGCACCAGTGTCACAGTCGAGGGCTGAATGACCAGATCAATCTGCCATGCCATTCCTCCTTTGAATTGCAACCCGTCTGGGCCACTCAGAAATCACAGGTTTGAAAGTCAGTCCTGTTACGCTTCACTACAGACTAAACCAGGCATTTCCATTAAAGCACAGTAATCAAACCAATTATATGTGCAAGCTGCTGGATTGTGAGATCTCCGTTACTTATTTTAAATATTTTGTGAAGTATTTTTCTCTTTGTTATGATAAAAAAGTAGGCTGTTAGGTCAATATGGCAAACTATGTACTTCTGAAGGGTAGACTCCAAAAAGTACTTAAATCAAGGCAAATCTTAACAGCAATAAGATACCATAAAGCACAGAGGTGTAACGGAGTGCCAGTCTCACAAACTGAAGAACAAGATTTATCACAGAACAATAATACAATAACAGACAATATAATAATAATCACAGAGCAATTCTATGATTTAACCTTGAGGGGCAAGGCACAAGCAATCCAAGACAATCCACATAAAAAGACTGAAAAGAGGACAAAGAACTATAACAGCCCCCACAGCAACTTTCTGAATGACTGATTCTCTGTCTACCAACAAAAAAGGAGGAGAAAAAGATCTAAGAAAAACCAAAACACCCAAGCAGTAATTTAACATTTTACAGAAAGGCAGTTACATCAGTGGATCTACAAGTGAGAATAAACAGCCTATACAATACTCTAGTTCATAAAGAACTGACCTCTAGAACTTTTTCTTTCCTTTGCCTTGTAACAATCTAGGCAGACCACAAATCCACATTTTTGGCAGACCCAATGAATGTTAAATAATGTGGCTTCACACGCATCACACATCTCACGGACTCCTCTCACTGCTCTCTTCCATGCAATTTTGGCTGAAATACAAAATAAGCAGAATAAAAGGACAGAAATTTAAATGCAAAGCACAGAATGAATAGCCTTTGTAGATGAAACATTTGTAATTTTCCCCTCAGACGCAACTGGGTGTGAGGGGAAGAAAGTGATCCTTCATAATCAGATCATCCACCCCTACCCCCTTAGTCGCATTACACAGCATGCCCATCAACGCTATTATCAAGACACTATAAAGAAACTAAAGCATCCAAAGACTGAACAGAGAAAGAATATTCCTGCTCAACACGAGTTGGCTGCAAGCATGAAGAACTTTTCTATCATATACAACCCCATGCAATGAAGAGAGGTGGGTTTTTCACCTAAGTGCCTATGGGACATGTTTAATCTTAAGGGCAAAGTGGTGAACTGGACGATTCAAGCCAACAGGAGAGGAGGGAGCTGCCTGTCCTGCAGACCTGGCAAGTACTTCTGCTTTCTGCCCCACCTCCTCCTCAGATTATCTGAAATTAGTGGAGCCACCAGTCTGTTTCCAGCCTGTGCCCATCTGCCAGAAGGATGGACTAACTGTGGCTTTGGTGGGGAGGAGGTGACAGTGTTAGTACAGGGCCCATGCTGTCACATTATGCTCCTTTGTTTTGGGAAGAAGATAAGGTCAGAAACACAATGTCTGTTGGCAGGAGTCGGTACCAGGCTCGCTGTGGGCCCTGGCTTGGAGCTGGCCACTCTGGCTGAAGAGCTGGAGGCCAAGCTGGGAACTGAGGCTGTTCCAAGCTCAACAGCAGCCTGGCCTGGGCCCTGGCCCAGCACAGCCAACAGTGCAGGGAGGGGGAATGGGCTGGCCCACTAAGGAAGGTCCCTGCCCCTTCTTGGCATACTCTCTTCCAAAATAGTCTAGGAAAATCCAATGCGACAGTCCAGGGAGGTCTGCTACTTGGGAGGAAGCAACAGGTCATGACAAACACAAACACTAGAGTAAAACTGCAGAACACCTGAAGAGCATTTGAGTTTTCCTTACCATCTTTTTTCACCCAGGACATGGCTGTTTTCTCAGATGTTACCAACTGACAAAATTTATCACCTATGATATCTAGAATGTATTTAGATGTTTCTAGGTCCAGTTCATCATCTTCATAGTTTTCATGTGTCCATAAACTCAGTGCTTCATCATCATATTGATCAGGAGAGGAGAAACCATCTATCCTAACCACTCCATTCTTACTAAAAGATAACCTAAAAATGAAAACAGGTAGTTTAACTGAAAGTCTCATTATATTCTGTGACTTATCATTTACTTGTTAGTTGACCTTACTGCTTATGTCTTATAAGTTTTCTTTACCTTCTTTAACATCCTGACATAGTTTTTAATTTAAAAATAAATCCTACTGCCAAAAAATGTTTTAAAATTAATATTAAGGAAACATAATAAGTAAACCTATCTTTTTAGGCACTTTTTGCATTCATTTTACTCATCATCCTCTATCTGCTTTAAAATTGAAAACAGGAAGTGTCTTTTTTTTTCCAAAATTTTGTTTCACCTATTCCTCATCTTTTTTTGCAGTGTCTGTGACAGTAACCACTCAGACTGAGTCATACTGTATAGATCTTTCTACCCTATTAATCTCTTACTTGGAAAACAGGAATTCAAACACTGTATTTAAGTCTTTCTAGGCAGAAAAAAAAACAACTAATACAAGATAACATTTTTGTATCCGCTTATTTCTGACCTTTCAAATAATGAAAGGCTTTCCTGTTATCCTACCTGATACCATTCCACTAACCCTGGCTATATTTAGCCTATTTTTAAGCAGTAACAATTAATTATTCCATCTTGCATAATATACTGTAATTCATTATACAAATGTGATTATCTTAATAGTTAAGAAATTTTACAGCAACGCCAGTAAAATAGTCCTGCATTCAGAACTAAGTACCAAAAATTTTATTTTGATATGTATTTAATGAACAAGAAGAAGTGAATTTTCAGCTATAACTTCTAACGGTAGTGCAAACTTCATTTACAATTCAAGCCCTACTACCTAAACACAACAAAAATAACTAAACTGTTCTGGAATTTACCACAATATATTCAAAATATTCATGTTTTTAAATTCCTTAATTCTGTTTTAGAACATTGGCAAAACTTTATCACTGATGTTGTATCCTTCATACAGGAGAAAAAAAACAAAACTCTGACATTGCCAGATTAGGAAGCAAACATTCTTATACAGAAGGTATTCCAAGTCCAATCTCGGAATGATTCCTGTAGTACTACCAGGTCTTGTAACTAAAGCTTCATTATAAAAAAATTAAGTTCAATCTAGGGAACAATTTCCTGTCCAAGATGAGTTAGATATACACAGACAACACAGCCCACACGCAAATTAAAGCCTTTTTGTTCTGTCTCAATAGCTGTGCTGCCTGTACCATGTATGCTATGCTGAATCCTGGGAAATTTTCCTCTCAACTTTTGAGTTTTCCTTGATTAGCCATTAATTGCGAAAAAGGAGGTCACAATGCCTGTGTCCTCAGAAAACTCCCAGGAAACCCTGAGCAGCATTCCCACCACAAACTGCCATAAGAACAAGCATGAGTTAAGTGCAACTCTGCAGTTGTACAACTCGTCCAGAATAACTGAAGTTTGCCTTTTGAAAATCCCACTTCAAATGTCAGACACCTGTGTAACGGTGATGTGTTTGTTCTCTTTTCTGTTTGTCTAAGGTACACTGGGCAGCTGTTCTGATGTCTTTGCTATAAAGCTTTAAACAGTGTCTTTTATCAGGCAGACTGAGTGAGCCAGAGAAATCAGACAAGCTTTCAAATATGCAAGTCCTTTGTCATTACCATTTTTAAAAGTTAAAACACCACATTACCAGGAAAATAGCTGTACTTACCGCCGAAAGTAGTAAAATCTACAAAATACTGGCGAGTGAGTTGGTTCTTCTCCTTTCTTACTTCTTATTAACCTACATTCTCTGCATTTTTGTAAATTTGGTCCTATTTCAGAGCAAGAATCATCCTGCAAAAAGGACTCTCCCGTTTGCTTCAGCTTCTTTACTTTGCGCCAATCTTTTAACACTGAGCGAGGTATACCAGCTGCGGAAGTAAGGAGAGTTTCAGATGAGGTACTGGCAGCCCTTTCTCAGAACTCAGATCAGTAAGTGTTCAACATTTTTGAAAGTACATGTGTACTTTTCAAAGTACCTGCATAACATATTTATTATTACTTCCATTTGTCCGCCTGTCGGCACTGAAGTTTAAAAAGCACAGCTACCAATTACTTATACATGCAGGAGCAGAGTTAACTACGTGCTGACCCTCCAAGAACACCTAGGACATTCTATTTTCTCTTACATTAGGTATATAAATCACCAAATATTCCACTCAATCTTCAAAATTTCATTCTTACAAAACAAGCAAAGAAATACAATAACCCAGGAAAGGTCTGAATTCTGTTTCAAGTGAAGATGTATGCAAAAAAGGCAACAGTTTAATGAATGAAAGCAGAGCTTAAACCCAAAAAAAATCCACTTCTTCAAAACTAATTTTTGCTAAAGATTATAGATATCACAGATGAGCTGCTCTGTTTGCACATAACTCATCTGAATTTCATGTAAAATATCCGTCATAAGGAAGAACAGAATCCATTTACTGTCTGTCAAGTGTGTTGGCTCTGCAAGGCCAAGCAGTACCATTCTATTTCCGATAGGAAAGTCAGTAGATCTGACATGGAGTAACACGAGGAGGAAACCTATTGGGCAATACGTGCAATTTTCACATATGCATCTTCAAACTGAACCCTGTTGTTATTTAACCAGGCTCTCATTTTAATGACTTTTAAAAGCGGCACTAGTTTTATCTGCAGATAGACAGAAGTATCTGTCATTTCATCTACCACTACTCTTCAAAGTTCATGTCCTGTGAACAGGGGTCTGATGTAGGATGATAGAGGTCAGGGCGCTAAGTCTGGACTTGGTATCTGGGTTCAGATCTGTATTTTGCCAGAGATGAATTGTGGAAACTTTGCAAGTGACAGACTGCCTAAAACCCAGTTCATGGCCTACAAAATGAGTTCCCAGCTCATCCAAGGAGCATGATGGTTAACTAAGATTAAAATTTGAGAGTAGAAAAGGCCATAGTACAAGTTTGCTAGTCTAAAACAATGTTTTCTGCCTTGGAACCAGAGATCATTGGTGTCATCTGGGAGCTGCCAGACTTCAAGCTCTGTGGGCAGGAACTTGGAAGACCCTCAAGGCTTGCAGGACCGTAAAATGCTTTGCTTTGCAGGAGGGAGCCTTGCAGCCTGGAGCTCAGAGCGCTCTGGCTAGCACTCAGGCTCCAGGGGCTTCCAAAAATGGTACTGGGACAAAGCAGTTTTCAACCCTGGCAGTATCCAGGTATCACTCACATTGTGAAACTGTCACTAAGCACCAGATCCTTAAGCACAGTTATCTTCAGCCACCTACAGGGAGCCCAGGCAGCCATCCCACGGGGACCTGTTCTTTCCTGAAGGCTCCTCAAGGTTGACAAGGTTTTGGTATAAAACTTTGTGGAAGGTCCTTTTCATAAGAAAATCTCTGACCAGCTCTCCCTTAGAAATTATAACAAAGCTCCCTCAGGATAAACTGACAGGTATGTCAGAAACACTCATCTATTTAATTGGTCATGTAGGAGAAATGGACAGGAAGACTCCAGGTCTACTAAGATTTCAAGAGAGAACGGCAAGCACAAAAAGCTGCCACCTTGGGACTGCCTCAACTCGTTAATGTGCAGGATGCAGGCTGTGCAACTCGCAACAGAACGTAATGCCAACTCCTATCCATTTTCCCATCTAAGTTCTGTGAAACAGTTCCATAATGTATTATCAGGTATCACTTTTATACTAAGGTACTGCTAGCCAAAACAAGAAGTCACTGTCTTCTCTTAACTTAGGTAAGCAATTCTACAACAAATCCACAAAGTCTTTTGCAATAATACAAAGGTCACCAAGACCTAACGTGTTACATGGTACATTTACAGCTTAAGAAGTCTTCCTCAGTTTCACTTTACAGATGAGCTGCTCATCTTTATTTTCCTTCAGTTGGGAAAAAAAAAAAAAGTAATATTACTACCACTGGAACCAAGCCAGAATACCTCAGACAGACTAGCAACACTTCCAGCATCCAGCACAACTTAGGAATCAAGTACTCTCAGATACCAGAAGAGTTACTTTATACACTGGGCAGTGAAAAGCCAGAGAATGTAATTACAGGAAGTAGGACTCATTTTATTACTACCTGTACTTAAAAATTCTTGCAAAAAGTAATTCAATGGCAGACGTTCTGATACTCAACCAGAACAAAGACAAAATAATAGTGCTTGGAGAAGAATAAATCATGAAAAAAAATAAGGCAAATTCTTAAATAAAATCCCTCGTTGGCAGACCAGTTTCTCTTTTCAGATGCATCCAGTTACAATCTGCTACATGCTACAGTATTACATTTAAATTGAAATTTGTATTTCCCTAAATTTTTTTATTCCTTAAACAAAGGGAGTGTTAACACCGTGTAATACAGATGTTAGTTAGGAGTGTGAAATGACTCTCCCTCAAACCTTTCATTAAATTAACCAAATCATAACAGAGTGGCATCAGGCTCTCAAGGAACTGCCTCTGGCTTCTTGATCAAAGGATGAATTAAAGTTCAACAATAGCGAATCTCTCCCTCCAGTAGTGCTCTAAAAATAAATGCATTAGATCTTAAAAAAAAAATCTCTCTCAATACAAGTGACACACCTATATGCATCAATCTGTTGAATTCTGACAGACAGCATAAATCAGTTTGTTTACTGCTTATTTGTAGGCCAAGAACCAGTTTGTTAACATAGATATACAAAACACTGAATTTCTTAAACCAGGATATTTCAAATGGCCTGAAGACAGATAAATCTGGACCTACTCATTTACACAAGCACGCTTTTTAATTTTTTTCTCAGCTATCATGCATGACAAACCCTCCAGGAGCAACACTGTTAAGACTTCACATTAGTCTGTCTCTTCCAAACCAGATCAATATACTCACTGCTGTTACTTCCACTCTGCAACTTCAGCTTGCTTTTTTCTTTGGCACTCCTGCTAAGAACACCATTCAGTTTTACTTCTTCCTCTGTATCACCCTTTTTTTTCTGCAAATCATTTTGTTTCTTTTTGTAAGTTGGCTTGGGCTGCCGTTTAGTCCTTTGCTCTGACTTGCTCTCGCTTTCATCAGAGTCTCCGCTTTCAGAGCCAGACTCGTAAGTTCGTTTTGCTTTTCTCCTAGGGTGCTTATCATCCTTTGCAAACTTATCTGCCAAGATTTTATTATCTATGCTATTTTGCAAATCATTTGATGTAGAAGCTATTAAATTGACGGTACATGGCTTAATAATTTCTGAAACACTGTTCCCTGAATTTTCTTTTTTATTAGTGTTTTTATCTTCCTCTGAATGTCTTGTTAGCCAAGCCTTTTTCAGCTTAGTGTGGTAGTTTGGCTGACTCGTCTGGGAAGCTTGCCCACTGCCTACAGAGTTCACTTTGTTTATTGTATTACAGACGATAGCACTGTCTAGGGAGAGAGAGGCTGAAAATGTCTGATTTTTCACAGAGTTGGACTCTGTCTCACTGGTGTGACTACTTTTAAACTGAGCTGCAGCCAATGCTGCCTTGTGCTTTTTCAAATGGACAAAGTCGGTGGAGGTGGAGAATCCTGAGCTGGGCTGAGCAGCTGAGCCTGTCCTGCCAGTGGCGGGTGTACCCGGAGCGCTGACCTTGCCTTCCTGGGTCTGCACCACCACCTGACTTATGCACTCCAGCGGTGCGCAGGCCAACACTGTGCTCGATAAGGAGTAAGTCACTTCTGAACTACCCCAGCTTGACACGCTGGTAGTTGTTGCTGCTGATGTGGTGACATCCGTTTTGGTACTGCAGATGATAGTTGCAGTAGGGGTGACAGCACGAGGCACACTACCTTGCGAGACAGCTGGAAATTTCTTTTCATACTGTGTGCAAGCACTGTCTGAGTTCATATTTGGCAGAATGACTCTTCCAGTCTCCCTGGCTTCCGCTGTTTTCAGGCAATCTGCTTGATTTGTCACAGCTGAAGATCTCTCACTAACTCGCTCTTTGGAAGCGGGCTGTGTTACTGCTATGCTATCATATTTCGTGCTAGAAGGAGGACGCACAATAACAGATGCTGTAGCGGACTGTGACTTTCCACCCATTCTTTCAACGTGCCAATCCGCTTTATCTTTATTTGGGGCATTATTCGACTTCCATATTTCTGATAAATTCTGTTCAGCGGTGCCCTTGTAAACAGTCTGGGCTTCCTTAGGCTCAGGTACTAAAGTTGGTGGTTTCTGCAGCTCCTGTATTTTGCCACCACCAGCGTTAACAGGTTGAACAGGGGTTAGAGTTGGAGGTGAAAGGCTGCTATAGCTGCTTTCCTTCTTCTCCAGGTTCTGGTGCACAGGGGGATGAAACACAGGGGCTCTATGCAAGGCAGGCATGCTTCGGAGTGTATTTGAAGATGAGATTGACAACTGAGTAGGGCTCCTGCTGTCACTTCTAAAAGAATTTAGAGAGTGAGACTGCACTGACTGTGAAAGCTGCTCAGGTATCTTGCTCGCAGAGCCTTCGCTCTCTGGTTGGTGCTTAATTAAAGGTGGAGGTTTTGAAAGAGAAGAAATATAAGAGGGAAGAGACTGTGGACTAGCTGCTTTTGAAGGACAATTAGTTTGCTTATTGTCATACGCACTTGAAGCTTCCTTTGATGGGTATGATCTTGGTGGTTCATTTACTACACTGTTAGACAAGGTGGTGAAATAGTTACTCTGTGGCAAACTCTGTGGAACTGAATGCTTCATTTTATACAGTTCTGACACAGAGTGTTCAGCATCTTTGTCATATTTTACTGAATGGCTTTTGGGACTTGAAGATAAGGATGTTACTCTGGAATAGTTCTCTCTCTCTCCCTCCAGTGCCTTTATTTTAGCTGTAAAAGGAGCAACTTCAATACTTTCTTGGAGTATCCGTCTGTGTTCTTCTTTGTATTTGCTCAGTCGCTCCCCAGTCTCCTGTGGTGGCCTCGGCAGCTGGTTCAACATTGGGTCTGCAAAATGTCTGTGCATATGGCTCTCCTTTGCTGTCTGCGTTCTGCTTTGCTCTAGCTCTGTCTTTACTGGGGCAGTTGAACGTAAAGGTTCAATAAACACCTTCCTCTCCAGTTCTCTGTTAGAAAAAGGTTAAGCAGACACAGGTTAGTCTGAATACAGTGCAATGTGCTAAACAGAAGACCTTTCTTCCCATGCTCCAAACGACGTTATCTATTAACACAAAATAAACTTTCCTTTATATTAGGTACAATTTTCAAGAGTTTCCAGATAACTCAAGTACCATTCCAAATGAACAGGGCAGAGTCTCTTTTGCAGCACACTGACAAGCTTTTCTACCACAGGCACCCAAATCTGCAAATAAACTAAAAGAAAGCTAGAAGACAGCATCAGCTGCTGAAATGAACCCTCTCACACAGAGTTAAACAGCAAACTTACTCTTTGTGATGCTCCACGATACTTTTGGACAATGGTGGGCTGGAATGCGTTGTCAGTTTGAGAGGTCGAAGGGGATCTGCACTGGACGGTCGCACAGGAATGTGACTCAGTAAACCTAGGCTGTCAGCTGAGGTCACTGCAGTGGGCTGGTGTAACCATGGGCTGGAAGTATTCTGTTAACACCAACCAAAACAAAAAAAATAAAATCAGATTTCAAAACAATAATGGGATCACAAGAGTTACTGTATCAAGTCCTACCAATGATCAGAGTGAAGTAATGTATTTCAGCATTCAATTATACACAGTAAATGAAATTTAACATTTTAAGCCACTTTTTGGTCAACTGGAACATCTCATTTTATTTTCCCTGGACTTGTGGCATACAAAATAGTTTACGCATTTCAGAAGCATTCTTAGAACTGTTTAATTTTCAAGCATTCAGCATGAATAGTTAATTCTAGAATAGCACCTCAAGCTCACCAAAACTAGCAAACCAATAATAGTCTGACAGCATTTAACTTCAGTTACTAGTAAACAGACTGTAAATTCATCAATGAATTACAAGAAGTATTGCTTTCAAAAGACAAATACAGTTTAGTATTTCTGGAAAACAATTTCATCTCCAGCTTTATAACAAATCTCAGTATAAGGGATAGAAGTATCTCCAGGATGGCTTCTCTCCTCCACCCTGCCAAATGATTAAGTATGATAATCCTAATTAATCTGCTTTATTTTGCCAGGCACTTTTATTTGGCATAATTTCATCAGCAGCACACTATTAAAACCATAAACATGCACGCCTGCCATACTTTGCAGCATGGCAAACACACAGTACGCAGAATTTTGTGCTAAATAAGTGTACCTAAATACTCAAAAGGTGGGCAATACCAACCTCCCCATTTACACACACTGTCAGTGTCTTGAATTATGAAGCTGTTTTTTAATTGACTAGTTGGGCAAGTTTCTATTTTTTTATCTTTGAAACTCATGTAACAACTCTGCAGAAAAGACCAAGACCAGCTCTCCATATCTTGCTCCCCTTTTCTTCTCTCCTCTGAGACCTTGGGAGCAACAAGCACAGAGGAGTGGAAAGGCAGTGCACCCTGTTGAAGTGGTGCTCAAGTGACAAGGACACACCAAAAAGAAATTGGGATAAGAGTAAGCAGAGCTCCCACATGCACCTCGGCCCAAAGTCTCTTGGTGCTGCTCCACCCCGTAACTCCTGGCACTGTCCAGAACTTCTTCCCCTCCTCTGCTCATCACCAGGCCATTCTTCTCCTACTCCCCTGTCTAGACAACTCCCAGTTGAGAACTGCTGCAGCAGAAGGGGAGCCAAGAGCTCTCATGACACATACACACACCACAGAACAGATCTACAGGTGGTACAACTTTGAAGTTCTGATTTCTATACTTTTGAATATTTAAAGCAACTGCTTGGGTTTGTGCTAACAGTTTTAGTGCACACGTTTCCTAGGCCAGGAGTTCCCACGCTGGGGCGAGTTCCCATGAATAGCCTGCAAGCTGTATTGAAGTATTATGCAAAAAAGGCCTGTCACCTTCTCCCTAGAGGAGCTGGAGAACATCTGCTTAAGCACCAAGTGTTGCCCAAACAGTTTTGTGACTCCCATCTGCAACCACCTACGGAGCTGCCACAGCCACCTGCAGACAGTAGGAAAAGGTGGGCTTGGGGGCACGCTTCCTTCAGCACACAGACATGGCTCAGCCCCAAGCTGACGGCTGCTGCTGTTACAGCTGAGACACAGATCCCTTTCTGCGATTGTGGCATCCATGTAAACTGACTCTAGAAACACCCATTCTGGATTTCTAAGACATATTTTAAAAAGGCCTCCAGTGCAAAAGCCAGAAGGCAAGTCACCACAAGACAATTGCCACATATCAACGTAATTAAAAAGCTACGTGCTTCGGTATGCACGGCTGCATACTTCAGACAGCTAAAGTGAAAACAGAGTCTATCATAAGTTCTTTAAAATGGACTTCAGTATGGGGTGGAGCAGGCAGCAACATGAAAAGATAAATCCACTTATAGTTTTCTCCTAGGCTTTTCTTCTCTGCTGCGTTTGATTTTATCGCATTTTAGATCAAACTGACTTCATATTACAAGGCTAACTCGAACTGACTTTGGGAAAGACTTAGCCACAATGGTTTGGCTTTTCTCAAGAATAAGGCTGGGAAGAATAGCTTTCCCCATGATGAAAATGAAAAAAATCTTTATAACCATTCAGGAACTCCAAGCTTTGACGCAAAGGCTTACAATTTGGCAGAAGGACCACTGCCAGTGACATGCCTTTTGTGGTCCCTGTGAAAAATTAGGCCAAGTTGTAAGCCTCTAAAAATCAGTATGCACATGCTCAGTGGAGGTTTGATTTAAGCTGGCCGTAAAGATCTGCAAAGTTTCTATCTGCACTACACATGTTTCATCTTACACTGTTCCTCTAAGGTGCCTGCAATGAGCATGCCATATCCCAAGCCTGCAGGGGCTGAGACAATTTTTTCTGTAATTACCACGTTTGCCTGCCAAACATCACCACCGCACTGGGCACTAGGCTGAAAAACACAAACCATTTATTTCTTCTAAGATTTCAGTGGTTATATTCAGCGTACAGATAGAGGAAATCACCCTGACTTGAATATAGAGGAGTAGAAAGCAGATGGGAAGGCAGGGATCTGTGTCAATGGGAATAGGAGGGGAGAAAAAGATACACCAAGAGAGGGTACACAGATAGGTGTAAAGACAAGAGAAACAGATGTACAGTACGAGAAAGATTTATACTGCTAGAGTATTTCTCTTCAGAACTTCCCACTGGATTTAGGCTCCTCCCATCTCAGCCTTCCTCCATTATTGAGTGAGTATACATGAAATTTCACTATGAAGACGATTGTCCTACCTTTCCTAGTATTTAACTTGCACAATGGTTTTCAGAGATTAAGGTAGCAAGTTTTTACCCTGTGGACTTGAGATCCCAAACCATTTGGTTGACCTCACTTGGTTACAAATGAAAACCAAACACTTTATCTAAAATACTTAGGAAATCAAGACCTGGGAGAACTCCTTGCTCACATCCACTGTGAGACACCAGTTACTACTAGATTTCCATTCCTAGTTCTCTGCCTACTCAAAAAATATGCCACCACCACACACTCAGCGTGACACAAACTACAGAATCTGCAACTAGAAAACCACCACTGGGAAACACCAGTCCCAGCTAAATATGTCATAAAGAAATAAGACATTACTTACCCTTCTCAAGGAAGCCTCTGTGTTAACAGGAGTTTCTGCGTGGACCCATTTGGAGGAGGGCAGACCGAGTCCTGAGTAAGCATGTGTTCCATTTGGATACTGCCAAATAATTGGATAAAGCCCTAGCTGATTATAGGAAGCAGAAGGATGAGCTTGTCCAAGAAGATGTGGAGACTGGTGTTGTAACATCTGTTGCTGTTGCTGGTGTGCTAATGCCAAATGGCTTAAGCTGCTAGCATGAGCAGTCTCTAGTCGTGGGTGGCCACCCAGCAAGGAGGCAGCAGGCACTCCAGGCAACACTGCAGGAAGTAGATGAGGGTGATGAACAGAATGGTGAGATGCGGTACTAAGGGGGTGAGTGTTAATAGCGGACAAGGGAGTCTGAGCTGAAGACCCAGCTAGCAGATGGGATGAACCAGTTAATGCAGGATGATGAGTGTTTGGATTTAAACAGGTTCGGTGGGATGAGGAATGCAGAGGATAATTATGCTGATGCAAATAAGGTGAAATGTGATTAGTTCCTGTTTCTTGTCCAATCAGAGTGGGGTCCCTGTACACTGTGAAATGTTCATTCTTGTCAATGATAAGAGGACTTTTAGTAGCTTCTAGAGCGCTAACTCTAGCTGGAACTGGATGAAAACTAGACCTAGGCAAATCATGATCAGTTTTATTGGCTGACCTTGTTAATCCAGTAGCGTGGCTGTTTTGAGAACTAACCTTAGACTTCACAGTATCAGAAGATTGGGTGAATTTAGGCTTAACATCAGGTGACTTTGTTTTAGGATGATCAACTGAAGCACTAGGTTTTGACTTCACAGAATCGGGGACTGCACTTTGTTTATGTAGTTTACTCTCTTCTGCTACAGAAGCTACATTTAACGAAGACATAAACGAGCCATACTGCACTTTTTCAGGATTTAAGTGTTCATTTACTGACAATGTTTTTACAACCTCAGGTTGTATCAAATCCGTTTTGTTAACAACACTGCTAGCCCAACTTTGATCAGCTTCCTGTTTTCTTGCTTCAAGGAAATTTGCATTTGCAAACTGCTCTTTTAAATCGCTGCTGTGAGATTCTATTTTCTGAACTGTTTGCAAACCAAAAGTACTTGCAGCAGCGTTATCCTGGCTCTCCTTTTCAGAGTTGTTTTCATTAGTGATGTCAACAACACATTTTGGAGTAGGAGGCCTGGGTACAAATTGCTCATTTTTTAATTCTACAGTATGATGTTTTTCTGCATTGCACTCTTGAATATGTGGATCCTTGGCATTCTGCTTATAAGGTGTTGGCTGCTCTGCTGCGTGGAGTGAAGATTTTTCCTGCTGATCTAAGACGGATGACTTCAGTCTTTCTGTCTCTTCGTGTTTTTTCTCCTCCTGTATTTCATCCCATGGAGACCGCCTATCTGTCAGTGTCTGTTCTACTCCCTCAATAGTTGAAGATTTTCCTTCTTCTCCATTTATCTTTGAAGGGTTCTTGCTTTTTAACTCATTTTCCGAATTTTGCTCTGAGGATGAATCTGTTAATCTTTTATTTGAAATTTCTGAGTCACTGCTCTCAGAGTAATCCGAGATATTGTCTGTCCGCAGTCTCTTCATATTTAACTTTTTTTCATCCTCTTCAGGTTTTCTTCTTTTACTAAGGAAGTGTTTACTTTTGGGTTTGGGGTTTTCTGTAAAAGATAAAAATATGCCTATCACATTTTCAGTCTAAAACAGTTTTAAGAAGCCCTCCCTCCCTTTCCAATAACTGCTTTTACCTCCTTGACCTATATAATCATATCTTTCCTCTTTCATCTTCTCTTCATCAGGCATGCTGCTATCAGAGCCTTTCCTCTTATTTGGCCGAGTATTCCTCTGTTGCTGGTGCAAATTCTGTTTTGGGGCTGCAGTTTGGGAATTCATTGCTGGTCTGGGACTATTTGCTTGCGCACGTGTATAATGACCCTAAAAATAATTGTGTGATTAATGGACTTAAATGCAATTTTAATTAGCAACTTTAAATATCTGTTTTCGTATATTCACAATATACAAAAATACTTAGGTAAAAACATAAATGTAGCTACGTGGACAGTGTTGCTGTTCTGGTTGGAACGAGACCGTCGGCGTGAAGTGATGCCAATATTTTCACCTTTCAACAAAGAATGAACAACATCATCTAGAAAGGTCATCTGAATCATAGAAGGATCAACATTCTGAGGTTCTAACACCTGGTTTATTAAAACAGAAAAAACAAAAATCAGCAGATGCTCAGACACTGCACAAATCTGCATTTTCCGTATCAGTGTTCACCAGTCTATTTTGTGCGCTAAAGACTAATCAGAGAAAAGCCTACTTAATCCTGACAAGCAGAACTGACACATGACTCTCAACAAAGGCTGGGAATAGAGTAAAACCAACCCAAATGTCTTTACATATCATTGTAATAAAGCTGTTTTTAAATACCCCACCACCACTTCCTTCCCCCTTCACTGACCCTTAAACTTGAAATTAAAGAGAATGAGCTCTTCATAGAGTAACCCTCAAGCAGCAATTACAAAATACAAATATTTTATAAATACTTATTTAATATACTATAAAATATACTGCAGAAGCACATTACAACATTGTTTCCAACAGAAGCAAAACTGCAGAAATAAAGGAACCAAAACAACTGGAGAAAAGAACCCTAAGGCTGGTGGAGTGCTACTAGTGAGGGGTATTTCAGAAAGATGGAAATGCTAACCAGTTCTTTAATCAATGTGTCACAAAGTAAAATAAATAATATTTGGGGAAAATTAATTAGAGGAAATTAACAGAAAGAATGTAACTTAGCAGTAGACTAGTCTTAAATTTTTATTGTCACACATGATTTTGTCAGTCGTTTCAAGGCAGACAGGCCATTCACTGTATTAATGTTGAGTCATTACTCTGGTCTCCTGAAACAGAATTCATTACTGGCACTAAAAATACCAGCATTAATTCTTTTTGTAACATCAGCTTCAGACATACAACTAAACCCCACACCACAGTAAATGCAAATTAGGGCTGCAGTGAATGCTTAATTCAATATACTGCAGAAGGTGGATATTTCAATTGCTTGGAAGAAGTAATCGTTACTGCAGTGCTAAAAGATTTCAGCATTGAGAAAAGAAATTCTCAAGAGAGCTGACAGGGAAGACCAGTTCTTAAAACTAGATCGCTTCACTTCAAAGACTTCCCTAGTCAAATAGCGACAGCAGAAGAAAAGCAAAACTGTAGGATTGGCATTAATCATATCATTGCACAAACATTCGGCTTCAGGGTGGTTTTAACTGCTAGTCCAATGCAAAGTCATGCTGTACTTGCAGCGCAGTAACAGATTCGCCCTGTTGGCACTGAACAACTCAGAGTATTTCAGAGGACCACAAAAAACTTTTTAAAACTCCAAGGATGTCGTTTACTTGAAGCTTGTTTTCCAAGCATCAAATATGAAACTCACCTGGTCGTTCATAACAACCATAGTGCGGGTGAAGAGATCATGATGGGTGATAATGCCAGTGAACCACTGGGTGGCAGAGTCCTGTCTGTACACTCTCACCCTGTAACCATTTAATGAGTATGGACCTTCAGAAGGGGAAGAAATGAAAAAGCCATTGAAGAATTCACAATAAAAAACCCCAGCATGAACGTGTTTTCCTGGCTTTTTAAGCTTCACAGTAAACATATAATGTACACGACATGGGCACCAAACTACAGGCAATGCCTGTGGATTCTACTCTTATTCAGGAAGACATTTTGAAATGCAAATAGTACATTTAAGTACGCTGTAAGGTCAATTCTGCTAACATTTTCAACATACAATTTTCTTATCTAATCTTTCTGCAACCATGATGACAAATCATGGGAAAATTCCTGCCTATGAACAGCAACCATAGAAAAGTAATCTGAAAGGCTAGAAAGTGGCAGCAGCAGGTTATACAGAAGCTATTTAACAGGCTAGTCACATGCCCAGACGCTTTGCTGGCGAAACGATTTACATCTTGGTGGTTAGGCTTTACATCTGCCAAGTCTTTCCCATAAGTGACCACAGAGTTTCTCTCCATTACACCAGTCAGAAAGGCAGCTGAGTGTTCCCATCCCTGCTACAGTCATGCAAAACACTCAAAACCACACATGCTATGAACACTTTAGCTCCTTTTTTCAGATAGATCAGCTGCAGAGAAACCCCACAGGCAGATCCTTTTACAAGGATCTGTTTAATTCACCTCCAAAAGTCCATGGGGATGAGAGGATAGCGTGTTAGAGTGCTTACTTTATAGTTTGTTTCAAGGTTGAGATTCAATTAAGATTCAACAGTTTTATTCATGGTCAGCGTCTCGCTTATCATTGGGACCCTAAGTTTCATTGCACTTAGCATTTATATAGCATTTTCTATAACCAAGCAATGTTGCCACAGAGTTCAGTTTCAATTGTGTGGGTTTTGCTACTTCCACAACCAAACCCCAGGTCCCAGGTCAGGCATACAGGAATGGAAGCAAAACTAGTCAGTGACAACCTACAAAAAGCCTAACTTAAATGATTTGAGTGCTTAGTTGCTCAACCACACAGGCATGGCCAGAATTCCCCTGTTTTTCTTAAAGATAATTTTTTCCACCCCCTGCCCAGCATTAAGCAAGCTCAATTGCCTGCAGCAAACAGGCCAGGGACCTCACAGGTGATAGCTTTCTCTAGTGAAATACACATATTCATATGACTGGGTCCATTATACCCTCCACATGAGAAAGTGTGTGATCATAAGGACTGTTTTTAATGTAAACATTTGAGAGATCAAGACAAGTACAAAAGCAATAATAATTTAGAAATTTCCAAGTGGTCTTTGGGTTTAATTTTGGAATCTTAGCAAGGTCTTTTGAAATTATCTAGGTTTTAAAGCAGCTGGGAACAGAAACACCATGCAATGGCACCCTTTTTTACGCACAACCACATCATTCACTGCACAACTGAACCTTGAGACCCATCGAACCCCCTGAGCTACCAGCCTTAACTCATCCCCAGAGCATGTTTCCAGCTGCACAGACATGGGTCAGAAGTGCACCCCACCATGAGCACCACCAATCACCAACACTTATGGGCAGAATAAGAGGAAAAATCCAAAAGCTTATGTCTCACATTCCTTGTCTTGGACCAGATGGGGTTCCTGTGGGGATAGGTTTCTTGATGGCTTCTCTCCAACCCTTACTCCACATGCCCCTGCAAAATGCTCCAGCTCAGCTCCTGCACTTCTGGCTGTCTGACCCAACTTCATTCTCCATGTCTCGAACTTGTAATGGCTATTCCAAAGCTCTGCCTTGTTCAGGCAGCCTCAGCAAAATTTTGCCTGTGTCTCTGTGTAAATTTCCCATTCTTACTTTACTGTCCCAGCTCCTCCTCTCTTGCATCCTACTGTTAAATGCACAATGATTTTCAGTCTCTTGCATAACTAGAACCAGCCTCTCCCCTTTCCCCAGCTTCTTGTCTCATTTTAGCATTCATGATTCAAGACCTCTGGCTTCCAAGTCCCTTCCCAGTCTTCTCAGTTTACATGCTCCATCCTTCCTTCTCCATCAGCTTTCAGCTTCTCTTATACTCTTCTGCACTGACTCAGTGCCAATTTCTTTCCTCTTACTTCTTGTTCTAATCTGTGTCTGCCCTTCATACTAGCTGTTATTCTATCTATTTTTAAAAGATACTTTATCTACCTTTAAAATCAGTGGACGATTTTTCTTATGTGCTGCTGGGGTGTCAGGAAGGAGAAAGATTGAACTATGGTCATACGACACAGGACAGCTCAGCTCCAGCACAGCCCAGCCCAGCCACAAGCAGCCATTACAGGAAAAGCCTGGCTTTGTATCCAGTCCCTGGCTGAATCATGCTCAAGCTACACATTGTTGAAACAGCCTGTGCTGTACTATCAGGAAATATCTGCAGGGCTGAAGCACTCTCAGTGTTTCAAGAGGATTATTATATATGCAGCCTCAGAGATTGTAGTGATAATAAATCTAATAGAAGTAAAAATTCAAATAGTTTTGTTGTTAAAAATCAAAGACACTTTACTATGTTCCTTGAACTGGTTTTATTTGTCCAAGAAGCTTTCAACTTGGCCAAATCTGGGAGGAGTTTGTTTTTTCAAACAAGGAATAAACTACTTTCCTGCCAAACCAACAATCTCTACTGCAGAGCATGCTGCTGTGACTGCTGCCCAAAGAAAAGGTTACAAGAGCCAATTTTTTTCCTTAGTCTCATTTCTGTAAATAATTGGACCAGTTTTGACTAAAATTCCCCCTCCTCTGATTGTCACGTTTCTTTTCAAATATTTGGAACCTGATTTTAATGTTTTTCTCCGACCCTCCTCTTTCTTCAGATAAATTGCATTTTAACTGTGATAGTCAATGTAGAAAATTCTCAGATATGAGGTGAAAGTTTCAACATCATAGACAACAAGGAAAAAGCTGAATCCTAAAAATGCTGTAGAGGATGAAGTAAAAGAATATGGTAACAACCTTAATAGATGCATCTAGACAAGGCAGAACTGAAAATGTTGCTTATATTGCAAGGAACAGGAAAATAGTAATAATGGAGAAGGTGAAGAAAACCAGAGAAGGGAGGAGAAAAGGATAACATGACTCAATTACAGCAGCTAGCACTGCTAGAGGGCTGTCCCTAAGCCACAGAAAGGCTTGTGCCAAATGTGAAGTCTCCATGACCAGGAGCAGACTATGTCCCAGGAGGAGGTGACAGCAGTCTCTGCTGGCTGACCACCATCCTGCAGGGCTGAGGCGGTGGCCTGGCGAAGGCCCTCATGGTGGATGGCACATCACTGCCCAAGGAACTGCGCCTCTCCTCAGGCCACGCTGTGTCACATCAGGTGAGCAAGTGGATTTGAAATGCAGTTTCTCCTTAGATGAGGAGAGTAAGTCTGCAAGGATGTTTGGATTAGATTTATCTCATCATCTAAAATACTCCCAACTTGTGCCCTTCTAAGCATCCAAACATCTGTTTGAGAAATTAGATAAAATTATACATAAAAAGACAAAAACACAGTTCCTGGAATGATGGGCTGGCAGTTTCATTTAGATGACTATTTCAGTATTGTTGGGGCTTTGCTCAAGTATTGATTCTCTACCAGAGTACACAGAGGCTTTTATAATTGTCTTATTATTGTTACTCTAATTAAATACAATAAACAAGCTCAATTTTCCTTTCCTTTTCACGTAGCTCTAATTTGAATTCACATCACCTCTCAATCCAGTTTTGGCTGCAAATTTCATCAACCGACTACTAACTCATGTTGTATATAGGGCTATTAAGATAAAAATCTAAAGTGACCCAACGTTAACATACCAACTTACTATCTACACAATTTCACACACTGCTTTTCTCAGCAGCCTTTCTTTGTGGCCCATAAGAATAATCACATCTAGTCAAATTAGAAACTCCACAGAAGGAAAGACAGAAGTTTTTTACTGTAACTTCAATATTATACTTACCATATTCCTTTGGTCTTCTAATCTTAGTTTTATCAAAGACACCAGACAGCAAGCAAACCTCAATGCCATCCTTAGGATATGAGATTATTTACTGCTCCTCTCTCAATCTTAATTTAGAATGACTGCTTAAGCATTTTTCTCCTGGAATTGCTTTACTGCTTGTCTGAGGATTTTAACCCAGACCCACAGAGGTTAGTTTCTGCCTCCCATTGCTAGGAATGCTCCTGCAGAGCTGCACATCAGCTCTGCAGAAAGTTAATGGATATACTGCAAAAACACATAGTATTTTTATTATCAGCAAGATTGAGCCAAAATAATTTATTCTAATTCATAATATTTTTCATGTAACTTATATCTACAGTGTGAAAATGATGTATGCATTTGCTGCAACCTTCCAGCATTAGAACAGTTACAAAATCCTAACTGATTTGAAAGGCACTTTCCAATCAGGGGGCAAGGGGGTGGGGATCTGAAAGTGTTCTTCATCTGTGGCAGAACTGTGAAGAGCTACATGTGTAGACAGGAATCTGAGAAGTTTCACTTGCAATAGTAACACTAACAGAACACATAACAGTTTAAAACATGCTGAAAAGCTGTGTGGTTGACATTCATACATACTTGTTTTCACAACAAACTTTACAAAATATCTACATTCAGACTAATGATATTCAGCTTTTGCCGTCATCACTAAAACATCAAACAAGTTAAGAACAGTCTAAAGAAATCACGCACAGCTGCTTACACAGTCTTGTTTTCTTGCATTAACAAATACTTGCAAAAAACAACTTCCCAGTTAGAAATACATTCTCCATTATATCATAAATGATATGGGATGAGTCCCACACAGCTAATGGCCTTAAACTAGCTAATACAGAATAAAAATAATATAATTTCCCATATTTACCTTGCATAAAAATCTCCTGAACCTTTTGTTCCTTTACCCAGGCTTTTACCTCCTCATGTAACTGCGGGTTATCCCTGAGAACTGGGTTTAGACTGTCTACGTCGTCCTAAAGTAGAGATTAAAAAAAGAACCATATGTTATGTTTACTTGTAACATTTCTGTTTATTTTCCTAGATGTATTTTAGAGTACAAACCAAAGCAGTCTGATGCTAATTTTACTGATTGCCTACAAATCCCTGGGTTATTTTTAGAAAAAACTTAAAAGCGTAACATAGTGCTAGAAGTTATTTCATGGGAAGGTGGTATGTCAGATCCCACATGTGGCCAGACTTGTAAGCTATTAATAGGATCACACTTTCATAAATACTGTCTTACTACAAGCTAAAATTGCCCTCTAAAGACTTCAGTGTTTACAGGTATGCAGGAAGAATTGTTTAAATAATGATTAGATGAATAATAATTTTTTAACAAGTCCATTTTCAGTACCTGTAAAATATGGACATATGGAACATAAACACAGATACAAAACCCACAAAGATAATGTATAAGAGATAGCTGTATTTTAAGAGAAATAAACAGTCTGAGAGAAACACCATTACTGATTTTCAAGTAGGTAGGGCCTTTGTTAATTAGGTAATTTCAAATAAGACACACTTATTTTATTATATTCAGTTCTCCTGGAAAATATTCTTTTTCACTATTTGAGTAGCACGTTATCTGGGAAATTAAGACATTTGATGGCACTGTCATCCTAACAAGTTAAAACTAGGCAGGAAATCTGGTTTATATCCTTGAGAGCATGGCTTAAAATCACCATTCATCTCTAGACTCTTAGAATACCTATTTTGCTATTTCAGAACAAACTTGTTATTTCTGTCTTTGAGGCTGTGACAGAGAAATAAAGCTGCACCGCAGCCCAGCAACTTCTTGTGCAGAAGATGGCCTTGGAAATTCGTGAGCTACAGGAACATTCATTTGTGCCAAGAGAACTTCAGACAGCTAATCAGAACGACTCTCCACATACAAAATGTAAAATGTTTTATCAGTACTGCAGCTGAGATCAAGTAATTTCTTTCCTTGATCTCCAACAAGTTCCTTGATGTTTCACAATTTATTATGAAGAGCTCCAGCCACAGAATACAAAGATACAAGCAACACTCAGGGAATCGTGCATTGCTGCCAGGCCCTCAAGTGACAGAAGCAACTTCTCTCTATTCATCTGGATGAGATTATTCCTGCTAACCCACTGACCACAGGAAGTCTATTTCAAATTCAAAATTCTCTTCCTGACACTTGGAAGATTTGCTGTGTTCCATTATGGAGAACACATCAATGCTTCAGTTATTAGAGGAAACTCCTTGCTCTCCTTAGCTTTTGAAAAGGATATGGCCTTGGATCCAACAGGAACGGTCAAGAGAATTGTTTATATTGGACCTCTACCACCAAGTTAAACACACAAACTAGGTAAGCATGTTGCTAGCATCATCAGAGGCACAAGAGGGCCAACACTAAAATTTATTCAAGGGTAGAAGGCTAGCAAAGCACTTCCTCTCCTGAGGCAACATAAAAAGGATATTAGCTGTTCTACTTTCCTGAGCAAACCCATAATTGCATTCAATCTACATACAGGGGCAACACCACCACTGGAAAGAGGGAATGATTTGCCAGGGGAACCAAACAGCCCCTGGAACTGGAGCAGTGTGATGATCATTCATCTGCTCTCCTTCCTATATACCCTCTTTCACAGCAGCTGCAAGAGATTCCTGTACGAAAGATTTCCCCTCTCAGCTCCACAAGCATTAGACCTAAGCAACAGACCAAGGCACTGCAGTACTGGAAGTCTGGATGACTTAAAAATGCACTTACTATGCAGATCTTGTACATTCTGAATAATTCCTTCAGTTCCATCTAAGAAAATTTACATCCTCATTTCAAGACTATACACATTGATTAGGTACCATGAAATGAGACCTGTCACTCTTAATGTTATTCTATTTCAAGGAGTTCTTTATGCTAAGTTTTTGAGTCTCTGTGCTGTCTTGAGCCACTTTTGACTCGTTTCTGAAGGCCACACACATTGCTTTTCTTCTTTTAGGATGTCACATCCTTCCTAAGCATCTTTGCCTTCTTTGAACTTGTCATGGAAGTTACTGGTGATTCTACAGATAGTACCTTCGAACACATTCAACAATCACAGAAAAAAAAAAAGGGGAAAAAAAAAAAAAAAAGGAAGTGTTTTGCTTCTAGCCATGAACATGCCATGACACTGGTCAACAGCAATCAGTACAGCAAAGCAAGCTGCACTGACAACTGAAACTCATATCCAGATATTAAAAAGAGAAGTTCCTGAAATCTCCCAAATTCTTGTTTTGTGTACATATTGCATATGTCTATGAAAAAACATGTGTGCCATGACTGACCTTTTCCCACCATTAATCTTAAATCTGAACATCTAAAAACCAGGAAATTAACTGCATAATGTGTTAACCTATAAGGTGATGGCCTTAAGCATGCTGTTTTAGTGCCCACCACAAACTTCGGTAAAAACAGGGAGACAGGGCAAGGCTGATGACTGGCAGGCTCTTCCCTGCCTTAGCACTGAAGACGAGGCAGATGACTGCAGTGCTCAGTCCTTTTCCTTACCCTGTATTTATATTGCTCAAAAAGACAACACTATCTACAGATTTGAACCTTGGCAATTACAACCTGCAGTTTTCCCCTGCTCCTTGGTTGAAGTAGCAAGATTGACAGACTAACCCACAAAAGAATTAAATGCCCTGTGGAATTCTCCAGATTTATTCTCATTTGAAAGCCATGAAACTGAGTATGGTACCCTCTACTAGACTAGTTTTTCCACAAGTCCTGGAATATCTCCTCCAAGAGGATATTAATACTGGTTTGAAATCCTTATGAAATGCAAATCAGAATGCAAATCAAATGAATGGGACTGCAATTTTCTTCATCAAATCTACTGCAGGAAGCCCTTTAGGTACTTCTATGGCAGCGCCCCTTGCTCCACAAATGACTGCATGTAATACTGGGAAAAAGATAAAGGGCATATGGAGTAGAAAGATACGGTCGAGATAATCCTTCCTGCCCTTCTGGAAAACAGTCACATGACACAATGTGACTATCAGAAGCTTGCCAATCTATGCCAAGTTTTTCTGATCTCTGCTGCTATTCTTCCTTCTTTCCAGATCGAAAAAGAAATTCACTTCTGGTGGAGTGGACTTTCTGCTTAGTTATCCAGAGAATACTTGCGTCAGCTACATGTGTCTCTAGGTAATAATTCTTATCTGCTAGGGAAATGCTCAATTCCTAGGAAATCCTCAGAACGAATGATAAAGAATGAAATTTTCCCAAACAACAAAGTGATCCAGTGTCTTTCTGAATATATAAGTTCCTTCCCGTAGTGCAAAATGATAGAACACGTTGGAAACTACAGGCCATACCATCAGGTTAAGATACCACACTAACCAGAAAGTAGAAACCTTTGTTCAGAGAAGCACTTTCAGAGAGCTTATCATTCAAAGCCATAGGTGAACAAGTACAGATCACTTACAATGCTTTGAAATTCATTTAAGTCATGATCAAACAGGAATTTCAAAGACAATACCTACAGAAAAATGAGTAAAAATCCAAATACATAGAAAATTGGCCTGCTCAAGCCCCATCCACAAACAAAATACTGTCCAAGATACTGAGAGGCAGCCCTGGATGAAATGAATCTGCATGTTGCCCAAAGACCATACAAAGCACCTTCTGAAAGGCTCAAATGACCACAAGCTCCATTTCCGTTCTGGGCAGCTGGGCATGTCTGTGGTGGGAACGCCTGCACATTTCCACAGCTCTCTACCTTCCCAATAAGACTTTAACTATTAAAGCAAGATGTTTCCTCAGTGTTTTAAAATACTTCTTTGAGTCATTCTTCACAAACTTGAGGGGCAGAAACAAGATCATTAAATTAAGATATAAAACCCTGGAACACAAAACAACTAAAAAGTGGATTCAAGTACCCACTCCTACCACTAATCACACAGCCTGCATGCCACTTATAGGAGGGTATAGAAACTCCATTCAGCTGTCAGCTCTCCATTTTCAGTGAAGGAGAAGAGGAGAACTGACAATATGAATTCCAGGAAAACCAGTCCTGGAAAAAACAATGACGTTTGGCACTAAAAAGTCTTAAATGTGAATCCTGAAGACCAAGTCTCAACACATGCTGTGCATTATGAACCTGCAAATGTTTATTCGGGAAAGCTCCTTCCTTGGCCACAGTGTCTTTGCATTTGGCTTCAATGCATCAAGGACATCTTTTTAATATCAGTAGGAACTCATTTCAGCTAGTGTTTTACAGAGAAAGACTAAGTAGATTTTGCAGTCCTCGCAAAGGTCAACACCACATTAGTCCTCACCATCTGTGGCTTAATTAACTATAGCTTCCTCTGGCTGCTTAGAGGTTTTCTGATAATTTAGGACATGAATTAAATGAAAACTAGTACATAACCAACTTGAAAGTCCTGTTTACAATGTTTACACAGTATGTGCTGCACATGAAAATAAGCATTTTATTAGTGTTTTAATGGTAGAGGGACCCCATTAAAATTCTAACTGCAAATAAAAAATCTGAAATGTCAAGCTTGAATCTTCAATTTTCTTCTTGTTTTGTGAGTAAATATTTTGAAACCAATTTCTATAAAATAACACCCCTTTTTTTTTTCCTTTTTTGCACCAAATCATTTTTACAACTGCATGGAACTTCATCTGCATAGAAAGCAAATTTTGAAATTGTGGTATGAACAAGGAACAAGATAAGTCAAATCTGCCTACCAATTGCCACAACAGTCTTCAGAGAGTAGTGGCAGCAAAAAGTACTGTTTTTAAAATATAGTCTGCTGAAAATTTTTACTAACCCCCTATTGCCATCTTTTAGAAGATTATTTAAATTAAATACTGTACCTGCACCCAGCCTCAAACACATCTATGCACATTTTTTTACTCTTTGTTTGAAATGTTTGTACAATTCTCATATTTTCATTTCTTGATAACTAGGCCCATCTTTTTTTTTCCTTCCTCTTTTATCTTTCACTGATTTGTCACCTGACATGTCTGATTATATCACTGATCTGTAATCTAATATTGTCCTGCCTGACATCAGAGTAAGCAGAGAAAAAAAACCAACAAAAAACACCACACAAAACCAAACAGTGACCTAAAATTTGGACAGGCAGAACACCAAAGATCTTAACAGGAACATCCCCTACTAACCAGTAGTATCCCTTTGCCATGCTACAAAGCTTTTTTTCCAGTGGCAGAAGATGAGGTCTAACTAAAACACAAAAAACTGGCAGCAACTGACACCCCTGACAGGTGGGCGCAGGCACTGTCAATGCCACATAGACCACACCAAAACCCTACAGGGAAATAATCAAATTTAGCTGAGACTAAAATACACAGACGTGCTGTTGCTTCACCCATCTTTCTAGACACACAGGCATAAAAAAGTGGTAAACAGTATATCCGTTATTCCTTTCTGAGCAGTGAAAGGCTACCCCAGCTGCCACGCCACTGCAGCTGGTGGGCAGAAGGTCAGAGAGGCGCTGAAGGCCGCATGGCTGTGTCACTCCACACAAGCCAGCAGAGGAACACCCTTCCAGAGGGGACCACTGCAAGGGGAATGCATCGACCTGACCCCCGCCTGCCCCTGCAACTAGGGCAGCCAGCCTCCCTCCTGCCCCAGGCTTCACACAAAGGGCAACATCGGCCAGAAACACTGAAGCTACAAAAGGCTAGAAAGTTTTTTGGGGAGATTGTAACTTCCCAGTTTACCTTAAACAGCTTTGTCTGAGCTGAGGAAAGAGGCTTAGGCTTACCAGGCGATGCTAGCGCTTTCTATGTAAACCCAACCCACACTTGACCTATTTTCTGCTGTTCTGAGCATACAGTCACAATTTACCTCATTCAAACCCAGCAGCTGCTGGGCTACATCTGAACCAGTTAAGTCAAGCTTGGAGGCACAACCCTGACCCCTAAAGCAGAAACAAAGTCGAGCTGAGGTCAGCCCTGCTCACACGTGCGCGGAGGCATGACACTTGAGGAAAGGCAGGGATGTACTCCCTATGTGCAGAGGCCAGCCCAGAGAGCAGAGGTAACTAATCCCTTCCCCACAAGGGGCTCTGAACGCACTATTCTGACAAGAACTAAGGTTTATAGATATGTCAGACTACAAGCATTTAAGATTTAAGGATTATTTTCAGTGTATAACAACAACAACTATGTTTCTATAAACAAAAAGTTAAAACTCTGGTGGGAAAAAGAGGAGGACTAAAAAGATCAGTAATTTTCCAACTGTAAGTAAACTTAACATTTCTCAGAAAATGCTATTGTCAATTTTTCTTTTGCTTCCCCCTCTTCCCTATGCCTAATACTTCTCCCCACACACTCTTCCTTCCTCATTTCACCTGTTCAATTATTAAAGAATTGGCATAGATTTTTAAATTTCAATTATCAGGTTTGAGAATTAGGGGAGCAGGGCTGCATATACTTCTTGAAGTCATGATTTCAGGCTTGAAGAAGCATCATTGCACCAATCAGTTCTGGAAGAATAACTCACACTCCTAACAACATCAGAAAATTTCAATTAAAAATATGAATGAACATAAATATACAGGAAATCTGACTCGCAGTCTAATACTCTAACCGATTTTAGCTCAAAACCACAAAAAGAAACAGAGATATCTGTCTTCCTATAAGACTACCAATGTCCCTGGTGAAATGGAAATGCAAATGCTGGAAAACTTGCTTTTTACAAGTCAGCTTGTTACTCCTGTACCTGTAGACAAGAATCTAATATGGAAAGGCAGAAGGAAAACTAGAGCAGTATGCAGAATGTGCAAGCAGCCACAAATAGATAAGCAAAACCAAACCTGGGCCAGGAAGGTATTATCACAAACCAACCTAAAATCCGCTCCAGTGATTTCTACAAGTTTTGCATTTGAAAATATAGATTAGAAAAAAGACAGCCCTTATGCTCAGGGTTATGTCACCCTCTCTTCAAGCATCTGGGACAATCTGAGTCAGAAAAGCAAAATCTCCTGGAGTGCCAGACTTATCTTTTAGCATCTGATCTAAAGACTTTCCCAAACAAGTGGCTCCTATCTACAAACCTGGTGGGCTGTCAGTTGCCACTTACAGCATTGCTGTGACGGCCTGTACTTCCATTCTCCATGTACAAACAAATGAAAGATCAATTGAATGGCACTGCTCCACATCCATCTTTGCCCTCGTTTTGATGACACAGCTATACATTTGTTTCTTCTTTTGTTCCACTGAATCACATTTCCTTCCCCTTCCTCACTGCAAGCTCCATACATTTTATCTCCACCATCTCAGCAATATGCAAGTTTGCACTAATTTTGCATTTTATTTTATCTACTCCTAAGAGAAATGGGGGGAGTACTGGTCCTACCCCTCTCAGCCAGCAACTCTCAAGTCACATGGTGATACTGGAACAAGCCTTGGAGTCACTTACCAAGCAACTCAATACCACTATGGGAAAAAGAAACCTCAAAGTGCAGACATTTCCCTGAAGCAAGCAATTAGCAGAGTGAAGCTGATGCTAACAAGGAGAGCAGCTACTTGAGTATATCAGAGTTTTTCTTTTGTACATTGATATTAAAATTTAAACTGAGATCTAGACACTCTGTGAACTGTGAACAGCTTCCAAAAGGTATCTAACAACTCCTCAAATTGTATCAGCTGAAGGACAAGCTGTATGGATGGAGGTGTATAAGCAAAAAAGAAAGTACGTTCTGTTGATCACCAGTTGTCTGGACTAGTGAGCTGCTAGAAAGGCAGTTTAATGCCCCCAGAAATCCAAGCCAAGAGATCAGTTCTTGCTCAGAGATGGACCATTTTACAGAAGACACATCTTCCTTGCATCAGGGACAGCAGAAGTTACTGGTGGCAGCTTGAACTGGCAAAGTTGGAAAGCTGTATACCACCAACAAAGATAATGACAGACCAGACAGTTCATCTCTTATCTCATGGTAGTTACCTCCATCAAATCTTTTATCAGTTGCATTACTCAGCAACATGTATTCTTCGACCAGACTACTCATAACAAAGACTTTACTGTACTAAAGAGCAAAGGTCTCTCAATCCAAGTCTGCAAAAGAAAACTGCAAAACACTATCCAGTAAGTGGCAGACTGACAATAGCTACTAGAATCAACACCGCCTCCTAGAAACATGCTTCAGAGTTACCTCACTCTTGTGAATGACTCTGTTCTGTAATGTGAATTACCACTAACTTAGATTAGCAGCAGTCACAAAGCTACCCAATCTTTTCTGCTCAATCCTGTTTACCAAATAGGAACCCTGGAAACAGAATTTTCCAACTCCCTTGCCCCTGTAACTCATGAGGATTATGGGCAGAACACAAATTCCTCCCCAAAATAAAAATATCTTAACCATCTTTTTTTGTCAAGAGAAAAGAATACATCAGATATATTCAAAGTGTCCTTGAAAGCCAGCTTCAGTGGAGTTTGGTCTACTTAATTACTAATACATTAATGTTCCATTTTCAAGTGGTTTTCCAGGGTTTGTTTGAAAATGTGCTTCTTAGAATAGTACTACATAACAGAGTCAGCCAACATACTGATAATATGGAAGTAGTTCAGAATAAAACACATTTCTTTCATGATTTAAATGAGTAACACTGTATTCGCGCAGAACTTTTCAAAGTTAATTCTAATAGAATTTAAGGCAGCACTGCACAGAAGCAATGCATCTGGCCTAGGAAAACAACCAGTATATTTTCTTGAAGAATTTCATTCAGAAGACGACACTTCTCTGGTCTCAAGAATATGGTGCAGAGAATCTTCAATCACTTGTCTGGGCATACAACAGCAAGCCCATCACTGCAAATGTGGAAATGCTGCCTCTGCTCCAATGCAGTATGAGGAGCAATGCAGCCATCACTGTGTGCTTTTTGTCTGCTAAGAGCTCTGTTCTGACCTGCTAGGGCCATTTAAGAATTTTCTCTATAAATAAAAGAGGTCTGACCAGCTGGGACGTATATCATATTTGGATTAACACTACAGCTCTCTGCAACTCTGGAGAAAGCAGTGGCTGTGCCTTTTACAGAACAGATGAATAATGGTCTTTCAAAGAGGAAAGATTAAATTGCTAATCAGAAAACAGGGATTTCAGTTGTTGCTGCAATAAACTCCTTGGGGTAAACTTAGGAAAGTCATTCAGTGTTTAAAATTGATACAATGCTCATCTATTTCACAACATTTTTCCGTCAGCAAATCTACTAGCACACAGAACCAAAAAAGTCCTATTAAAAACCTAATCCAAGACTACAGCACTTGGGGGTGAAACCTATCACGCACCAGACCTTAGCTACCAAGTCTTAGGCATCCCAAAATCTGCTTTAACTTGATTTTATCTGTTGCATACCACAGTGGCATGAAGTAGTGATAAAAAGATAGCAAAAGGGAAGGAAAAATTCACACTGGGTAAAAACCCAGACTCTATGGTTGAAATAATTTCTAAATGGTATGCCTAAGATGCACTACTAAAATCGTAAAACACAGAATAGTTTGTGAGATGCACAGAAATTACTGTGCTTCAAACCCACTTGCTCAGCAAAATCATACTAAAATACCACTCCCAGTAATACTACCACAAACAAGAAGAGCGGGATGCAGGGAAAAAACAGGAATAGTTTAATTCCATCCAAAAGACAGGAAATGTTTGCTAGATTGAAGAGCAGGAACAGTATTTACAAACAATGTAAAAAAAAAAATCTTTAGAACTACATTTAGTTTTGTAGCATACTGTTAAAAATGAAGTTTGATCCGGAAATGCACTGTACCCTCTACATCAAAACAAATACTTCACTTTTTATTAGTAGAGTTATTCTAATGTCTAAGAAAATAGTAAGATTCATACTTGGGTTTAATTTAAAAAAAATTCCAAGTTTGTAAAAAATTAAAGATGTCTGGTCTGGAAAAGGAGTTCCATATACATTCCTGGAACTTCTACAACTCTCAACCTCTACTAGCTGCAGCTTCCTAGACTATAAAACTAGAACTTCTGTTAGGTGTTGTTCCAAAAACACATTTTTTAAGAAGATGTTACAGAGTAGCAGCCCTGAACAAAGCAACATTATATCAGGGGAAGGAACAAAAGCAAACAAAACCATGAGCACTTCACCAAATAAGCTCTTGTGTTTATCACCTCAAACTAAAGCTTACTAAGGAAACCCTGTTTCTCCTCTACCTGAAATGCAGGAAAGCCTACTCTCTTCCCTCCTTAGGTAAGCACTCCCATTGCAATGGCTGCGAGATTTTACCTTCATTCGTGCTTTGGAGTTCCCCAAAGCACTAAGGATTCCCAATCCCAACATAAGGCAACTATTAGGGGAAGCAAGAACATACTGGCAAAGCACCAGCTGGTTATAAAGTGAAATGGACTTCTCTGGGAAGTGACTTTCTGTCTGGATTATGAAAATAGTGTTGGTCAACAACGTAAGAAAAATACTTTAAACTTTCATTTCTAATAAATCAAATGTGAAGACCGGAAATTTTAAGGACAGAACCAAGGATAAGCTGCCCTTCTATTACTACTGAGCAATATTTACCATGGGCTTTTTTACTAGTCAAAAAAGTCATCATTTGTGATGAAACACTGGAAGTTCCTCACCCAGAAACACTGGATGTATTTGTAAATTCAGTAATCCCTTAAATGCTTTTGAGAAGTACTAAGATACTTCAGTGAAATGATTTGATCTTCACCTTCAAAGAACAAGTTTTGTTCCATCTGTTCTGTTTTGAATTTTTAACTTTTAAATTACTTTAATGCTACCTCCTGGAGTAGGATTAATGAAGTCAAACGATTTAATCAACCTTTTTTTTTAAAAGTGTAAGAAGTGTAAAACAAGTTTCTCTACTACAGTGAAAGGAAACCTGTTTTCTTATTGAGACCTACCTCCATTGTAGCAACCTCAGCTTATCCCAGGGATCCCACAACTTTTTCTCCCCACGTACCTTTCCCCAGCCTTCAGCAGTTCCACCTGAACTCTTTCCACTTAGTGGAGAAGCTACACTACTTGTGGAAGTTATGCCATCCACCTGCTGACTGATGGCTTCCCATCCATGCTGTTGATTTCCCTAAGGCTTGTCAGATCTGGAAGAACTCCACTCCTGTATCAAATCTCACCAAGATAAACAAAAAAATGAGTCAAGCCATCATTATGCAAGAAATCAAGGTAGAACAGAAAGGTACAATTTTATTCCACCTATTTTGAGAATAAAGACAGATGAAGTCCTCGGGGAAGCCGCTCTTTTTCAAAGGGAGGCACAAATGCAGGCCTAGAGACAATGTATATCTCCCTCTGACTCTATAAATGGAGGGGGGCAATCCCTCCTCCCCCATTCCTCTCTCTCTGTGAGTGCCCCAATGAAACTCTCCTGTCCCACACACGTAGCTGGGAGCAAGGACTGCTATGAGTCATCTGACCTGCTTCTAGCTGGACACAGCTTTTTGCTTCCCCTCACGTTGGAACCATACACTTAAACATAGATGTGTCGGTAACAGGCTGTTTAGACCATCACTCTTTATGATGCTGCCAGAGAAGCCAGCTGGACTGCTTATGGGTGGTCCAGACACCAAAGACCTGGGAAAGAACAGAGATGGCTCAAACATGATGCTGAGAAGAGTTAAAGATGCAGAAAGCTGTGTGCATCTCTGTAACCCATGGAGGAAATGAAAGCGGCAGGGGAGCACATGATGGCCCCAGCCACCACCTGGCCAGCATCAGGGGTTTCTGAGCTGCTCCCGTCAACCTCAAAGGGTGGGACCAACCCAAAAGCTCCTGCCTACCTGCTCAGTGGAGGTAACAGTTTATGGGAAAAGCCATTTTCAGTCGCAGTAGCTAATTTTAAGCCTAAAGTTTAAAGTAAGAGAAGTCTGGAAGATGAGTGCATGTATGATTATGGGGTACTTAAAATACATACAGAAAAATACTATTTTCTCCCTCTTTCAAGATGTTTGAAGAATTTTTTTCTGTGCACATCATTACTACACAAACCCTGCTGCATGACTGGCTTGCTCTTATGAGCAAACAAGTCACAAATCCAAAAGCATCCAGGCGTGGAATACCCAATGTCTGCCCGTAAGAAACAGAAAAGGAGAGTATGAGAATTGCACAACGGCCTTTTCTCAAGCCTTCAGAACTTGAATTTCTAATAGATCAAGTAAAATTAGCACAACATTGGATTCTGAATCTGAGGTATCTATTTCATGATTAGTAAGAAAGTTTATTATTATTACTCGGACAATCTTTAGGGTGTGTTAGACATTTGACCTGTCAGCTCTCAGATGTGCAACGCACATTTAGAACAAAAGCAAAGTACACACCTCTATCACTGCATGGAACACCTCCCACGGGGCATTTCTCAGTGCCCTACCTCTGCATCTGCAACCTTTGGCACAGAGGTAGACAGGCAGACCTTGTCATTTTGAAATACTAAGGCAACCACGCTTGTCTAAAAAAAAAAAAAAAAAAAAGACCAACAAAAAAATTGTTCCGAAGGAGAATGTGTATAAGTAGGGTGGCTCAAAGAGAGATTCTACCATAGAGAACTGAATTGTGTTCTTGATTTGTTTTTAGTAGGGTTTCTCCTTCCCTTTTTAAAATATGTTTTTTTAAACTCAATATGCACCAGGACTTTTTGAAGGCTGTGTGCACACCCTTCTACTTCCTTCCTTTGGTGGTGAAATACCCTCTTTGCAGGAAGTTTAATGATTGTGAAGGAACTTAATTTGAATTCTTTGTCCTGTTACAGCTGTGCACATTTGTCTCAGTGCTGTGTGCTCACAAATCCTTTGGAAACACATTATCAAACAGAGAATGCGTGTGTACACATTGTGTATATATTTGGAAACCTATAATCTATTGTGCATCCTGCTGTGCCCGACCCAGACACACAGCTGAAATGTACTGGCTGCTTGGGCAAAGTGGGGTCTTTCCATAAGTGTATTTTATTATGGAAAAACACGACACAAAACACTTTTTGTTATTCTTTATTTGCTTGTCCCAAGCATAATGCAGTTGACTGCAGCTGCTTCGGCCAGTAACAGCCAAGTCACACACTTGAGCCCAACAGTGCCTGTGATGGGTACTGCCAAACACCACTCAGACAAAAACACCACACTGATGAGGTCACACATAGCATATACTGAGCTTCAGTGTTTCACAACCCCATCTATAGTCCTTCACGCAAACTAAAATGCTTCAACAAATTAAGGCATGATCAGCTTTGCTGCTGCATAACTTACTACATGTATCATAGCAAATAGACCCATAGCTGTCACAATAGTACAAGTAACTTAGTATTACAGAAAACCACTTCAGTTCTAAGTATTCGACTTAGGTCACACTTGTATTTGTGTAGGTTTACTGTACTTTTGTTTAAAATATTTTTAAAACAAGTGCATTTGAAATTGTGTTCATTTTCAGTCTATAGCAAGAGCCACTATAAAATCTACTACATCTGTCAATTTTTACTTAATCACAAAATATACATGATATATTGTGAATACAAAGTAGAAAAATATTAAGGACCAGACTTAAAATCACATTTGAAGACTGCAGTTCCTACAGATGCCAGTTTGACATAGAAAATGCACATTTTATGTCTATAACTTCCAGCAAAGGAACAGAATTTTCATTTCATTGCTAAGTAAAGCACCAAGGCAAATGTTCATATCTACTTTTTCCTGAAGATCTCCTTGTCACCACCATAAACTACATGACTAAATGGTCTGACCATCCCAGATTAATGAATGAGTCACTCAGTCACACGCAAGTTTCACGTAGAGACTAACCATTTGTATCCTCTATGAAGCAACAGAAAAGCCACCGGAAACAAGTTGTAGGTTGGTGTTTTAAGGCACTACACATACAGAATCCAAGGACTTTTTATGAAGAAGGGCAGGATTCAAAGCAGTACACAAGTAAGTGAAAAGAAAACTCAAATGACACATTTAGGTGTAAAGAACAAACTCACTGGCAAGTGTAATACTTGCTATAGAAAACCTTGTGAAAATATGAAAAAATGGAAAAAGGCTAGTATAGCAGAGCTGCATAGCCTACTTTTAATAATTATATTCATCTAACTCTTACAAAGGTTGCTGAATCTCTTAACAATTGAAACATATTTATTTATGCAAAGAGCAGACATCGCATGGGAATCCATGGTTCACAATTCCCCGGGAAGCCCTGCCAAAGTCTCTTTACTCTTGTTCTGGAAGAACCACTTCTGGTAACGACAGTAATTTAGTTCTTTGCCTACTAGTCCTGCCAAGACTAAAAGGATGCCAAGTGTGTTTTCTTTGCCTTGAGCAGCTGTCACCCTTACGTGGGACAGCACCACCTTATTCATGAAGCCCTTTAGGCCAATAGTTAAATAGCACTGCATTTCATGATCAGAACTAATCTGAGCAGAATTCATACCAAATGCTTATCTGCTGCCCATTACTTACTAGTATACTATGAGCATACGCAATGATGGGAAAAATTACTCAATAGTTAAGAATTGTATCTGAAGTGAAATGGAGTCTTCCCACACAGATTCAAACTTTCTTTGTTTTGGCAGAAGGGTACTGGAATTTTAGGCACTAACAGCAAAATGCAATAAAAAAAAGTGTTTAGATCACCATGGTCTCTAAGGACTTCATATTGAAAATGTGCAGCCATGAGAGCTTAACCAAAAAACTAAACACATTTAGAAAGACTCAAAGCTAACTCATCTCTGCATTAACAGTTCCTCCGTTCTGTCTTCTGCTCAAAAGCAGGCTAACAGTATTCCAGACCTAACTTGAGAGCAAAAAGGCCTCTTTTTCCTTATTATTTTTAAAAAAGCAGATTTTACCATGAAGTTTACCAAAGATTTATCTAGGACCTGTTTTCATGGCAAAGGAAAGGAAGTCCTTCCAGAAAAAATGTACAAGTTAAAATTACCTTACATTAGGTGACTGAATGCTAGGAATGGAATTTCCAGTATTAACAAAAGCTAAAAAGTAAAACCAATTAATAGAGACAATACTCCCACTTCAGGTATCTTTCAGGAGAAAATAGTCTCATAATGATCAAGTTAATTCGAACACTGCTGGTATATAATTCAGTTAGCATATTTTAGAAATAATAGTTTCTCTTCTTTTTAAGGCATTATCATTCAGTAAAGCTCTTATCTGTACAATTAACTGATAAAACTTGGCAATGAGACATTGCTAGCCCTGCAAAGAGACATACCTACTGAAGTACTTTCTAAAACTTCTAAAACTTTTCTAAACAATTCATATAAAGAAATCTTTGCACTATTCATCAGTGAGATCAATGATATCTTATGTTTCTACTTCAATATCTGAGCAATATCCAGTTAAAGACACAAATTCTGAATCTCCTTCAGCAACCTTCCTGTAATGTTAAAACAAATAGGCAATTTGGGTATCTCTTGTCACCAAACTGACTGATACAGATGAGTAGCCTCCACCTCAAGCTTTAATAGATAAGATGTTCATTCCATGAGAGGGGGAAATAACCTGATCTCTCACACAGAGCTGACCTCCATATGTCAAGAATGGAGGCCAAGAGTTAGCGAGACCAGGCTTGTATCTGGAACTATTTTTCACAAGCTACTGCTTTGTACCAGTTTTTGGCCAACACCTCTTTTAGAACTGAAGTTGCTAATGCTGCTAACTACAGTACTATTGCCTAAGATGTTATAAAGCCAGCTGTTCATATGACACATTTTCAAAAATGACATCTTTGATTTGTATGCACATTTTAAGGTGCTTCTGTATCAGTAAACACTCTTCAAAGTGAAGGATCTAAAATGCATATAGCATTGCTATGCTACTGCCAGCCAAGCCTGGCAATAGGATTGTTTTACAAAAGCCAGTCCTCCTCATATACTCCATCTGTTTTGCTCAGCTCATCTTGTAAAAAACGACCCACTGCCAAAAGGATATCGATTACTGTTACTGGAATGAATGTTATCAGAGGCATGATCTTGACAGATTTCAGGTGAAGGAGAGATGCTAGCACAAGTATTTGCTTTGTAAAATGAATCTGGAAGATTGTGGCTGGACTTTGAGGGTGAATTTACACTTCACAGCTCAGCTGATTTAAGAGGTCACTGCTGCCAAAGGAGGATATCCCACTCTGTGTTGCATCATCCTGACCTCCTCCCTAGAGGAAGCCACAGCACTTGCTGCACCCTGGGCTAATCCCGCTCAGTTCACCAACATCACAGGCTTTTTTTCTCCATTCCCCCCTCCCATTTTTGAAAAATCAAGGTTCTGCTGGTTTGGAAGGCTGAAGGCGTTAGCGTGAGGTCTGATGGTGGGAACTGTCCTTTGTGACAGAGCCAAGCTGTTTGAACAGCTCGAGTCGTAACATGCAACCTCACCTCGATGAGCAGTGTTGAACTCATTTAGCGTCCCCACCGCAGTCACACAAAAGCACCAGCCCTTCCACAAACTGAACCTCCCCCTCCTTTCCCCAGGATTCTCTCTCAGTTGCTACAAAGTTACATAGCATTTATTCAGAGCCATCTGTTATTCCAAGTCTCAAAGTACTATTTCTGTATCACCGCAGTGTACCATCCCAGCCGTAAGAAGGAATTTATGGCTATCCTCATTGCAATCAGTACAGCACAAGTTGAAGTATAAAATGGTTTCTCTATTTGTCATCAAAGAGATATTTAGACCACCTTCTGAAGGAGGGGGAAGTGTCATTGTTTCTGTTGTTCTTTAAATACACATATTAATATATTAATGTGTTTCTAATTAATGAAGATGACATTAAAATCAAGGATAATGCAAATTTTATCAGGCTTAGAAACAACAGCAAGATAAAAGTGTTTTTTCTTTTTAGAAAATTAACATTTTCTGCTATTCATCCTGTCCTGGTTTGTCCAGGTACCACTGTAGTAGTGCAAATACCTAAAAATTAAAAGCCCAGCTTCAGAAGGATGGATGCTATCTTTTATCTACTCTACAACTAATGCCACTGATTAAATAACCCTTTAAGGGGTCAAGTACTTTACTGAAGGGTGGTTCAATAATATTAGTTGCATAGTAGTCCTTGACATGATCAGATTCACTAGAATCAGATGCAGGATCTGATACAATCTTTTACAAAATGAGCAACAAATTGTCAGTAATCAATAGAAAATTGTTCCTGTAACACAGAACTTGACTGTAAAATGCACTTAAAAATAAAAAATACATGGATTTTAACTACACTAAATGAATAGTACTTATACACCTACCAAATTTCTTACCTGATAGGGCTGAAAGGCACTATCTTCAGTTATAAAATCCAGCTGTTTGTCCACAAGGAATTCTACTGCAGTAATTGAATTGTATGCACTTTTTCCAACCAAGGCCTTGAATGTCTATTGAGGGAAAAAAAAAAAAAAAGGACAAAAAGAAAATTAATCAATTTTAAAAAGCTCACCAAATCAAAACACCCAGCACTGTATAAACACTGATGTAATTCTTCCATCAAAACAAGTTAAAACAGAGTAACAATTACTATTTATACAAGAAAGACAGATTTTGTGTTTTGCCATTTTTCCCTTGTGCCGTTGGTGAAAAACCATCCAGAAAAGGGAACTACACCATACATTCTTCCTTTCCCTCACTGTGCTTGAGCAAGAGTGCTTACCACAGAAGCTCAAAGTACCGGAGCACAATTCTATCTTCAACGTACAGCTTAGCACACAGATGCTCTCCTCCTGCCTGCAGGATTCGCTAGCGCAGTGGTAATTACCTTAAGGACGCTGAAGTGGAAAGGGACTGCGGACATGCAAAGCTCCCCCCTTTCCTGTGCTGAAATCGTTCACCTTGCCTCGAGTCACCCATCTCATTTCCCTGTTTCAGACTCGGCTGCCATGCCATGCCACCCCCGCAGCCCCTCCGCCCTGCAGCAACCGGCTGCTCCAGCGCAACGGCTTCAGGGACGACAGCGCCTGGTACCGGGGCACTTGCAGCAGGGTCAGGAGGTTTCCTGCTTTCTCCCACATGCTGGAGAAGCGGTGAGGGGCTGCTGGCCCCTTCCCCGACATATGGGAGGAAGCAGGGGAGAGGGAACAGCGGGCTGCTCGATGCCCCTGGGAAGTCTTTGCCCCAAAGCGCTGTCATGGCCAGGTGCTGCGGGATGTGGTACGCCAGCTGGGAGGGGGCCAGGACCTCGGTGGGACCCGCCGAGAGGGGACGAGCGGTCCCTTTCCCCGATGGCGGGTGTTCCTGGAACAGAAGCTCAAGGAGAGCGTGACTGAGCAGGGATGTACCAGAGGGAATGAATCAGGTGAAAAGGAAATCCCAGCAGATGGAAGGGAGAGAAAACGCCGCTCTGAAGACAGACGGGAATAGCAAGAGGAAGGCACGGCTGAACAAAAGAAACAACTGGCAGAAAGAATATGCAGGATATAAGGGGGGAAAAAACATGGAGGGGCAGAAAAAAAATACAGAGAAAAGTTATTCTACAGGGCAAAAAAACCCCAATAATAACGGGAAACAGGAAAAGAAAAAAACCCTTTGAGACTGATTCTAAATTTAAAATGCAGGAGGAAAAGACAAACAGGAGAAAGAAGGGCAGGTCAAACCACATGAAGCTTCATGCAAATGCTACACCAACATCTGTAAAATGCCATTATCGCAACAGAACATCACTAGCTCACAATCAACACCCCACAGCAACAGACCTCAAGTACTTCCAAGGGGAGGGCAGGATCACTGCCACCCATTTACAGATGGAGAAACTGAGGCACAAGACAATTCCCTACCTTGACAAAAGCCACCTAAGCAAAGCAGCAGCAGAGGCAGCAACCTGCCCTCAGCCAGTCTGTAGGCAGCTCCTATGAGATGCACTCAAGGTTTTATCAGACTTCATTACCTACTTTACAAAGGTGTTGCCTTGCAAATAGGCTAAATATAACCCAGGCCTCTCTGGAGCTTCAGCTTTGGGACTTACTGATGGAATGAGAGAATACTTCATTGGAAACAGTTAATACTTTCTAATAAACATATCCAACTCTACAAAAGCTCAAATTTAATGTACTGCATTCTTGTTTCCATATTATTTAAGGTCTCACACCAGCTGTTACCCTTTCTCATGCAAGCAAGGAAAAGAAAACCCTATCAGCCAGCCGTCAGCCATCTCAACAACAGGGTAACTAGATGAAAGGGCTGGAGGGACATAAGAACGTGATAATATGCTAACTACATAACTACAGAGTCTGAATAGTAAATAATTATTTAACCTCTAATAGTTAAGAAAGGGCCTTTGCTCTTGCATCACTTTCCTATAATGGATCTTGTATTACTAATGGTTTGAGTTAAGAAAGGGTGGAGTTGACATCATAAAATTGCAAAGCGTTGAGTGTATAAACTCACAAGTAGACAAACTTTTACTTTTAAAAGTCAACGTTTTAGTCTTTCATTTCTTAATTCACCCCCACATCTTCACATACGCTATTCTACTTTTTCCACACTGACTCCTTTCTAACTTTCTGCACTATTATTCAGGTCAAGATACATGTTTCCGACTACAAACAAGAGGACATACCACATCATTAGCCAAAACAAAACCATGTGGAATGTGGCTTGCAGTTATCATTCAGGATTCAGACAGATTAAGGTATGTGTGAGCCACTGTTTTATCTTATTGTTGGTATTAAAAGAATTGGTTCCAAATATAGATCTGTGAGCATGATTATTCTGAGAAGAGAAATGTAATGCCTTCTCACTTGCTTTCATAGATCTAAGACTCTAGACAGGCCACCACTCCCAAAATACGCATGTGGAGGATGCAGGCTATCCCACAAGCACAGAGAAAAAATATGTAAATAAATAAAGCAAAACTACACCATGCCACACACCTCCTCATGCACACATGGCTGCTCAGCTGCACCCAACTTGAGATTTCTCAGGCACTATTAGCAAACATTCCCACTGTCAAAGAATAACAAAGCCCCACCCTTTAATAAAAGCAGGATTTAGAAAAGCAAAGTCCAGACTCCATCAGCTCCAGCAGATAGGCAGGCCACCAAGGCGATGTCCAAACCGGGACAGGTTAGGGATTTGAAAAATCTTAATACAGAAGACATGACCAAACTTCACACCACGGATTGCATATACACAAAGCAAAACAGACTAAGAGCACAGCAGGCAAGAGTAAGCTACTAGACACAAGCATGTGAGACGTGTAACGACACGAAAGTAGATGCAAGAAGGCCCCAATGAGCTCCTTACAGACTCTCAAGGGAAAGAAGCTCGCTCTTTCCATTGCCAAAGTGGAGGACAATTCCTGGGAGAATCAAGCACACTGGCTGAAACTAGGGAACCTGAACCTCTTCTAATAAAAACCTCCCTTTCAAGCTGGCATAATGCCTCCTTTGACCATCTACATTAACCCAACTCCCCGAAGACCACAATTAAGCAAAGGACTTAAGCATTCAATTTTAAATGACATCTCACTTCATCACTCTTCCAGATGGCTGCTTGAAAAAAAACCCCACTGTCGTCGTCACCCCCCCCCAGTTTCCTGGCTGGGCCAAAGGGAGCTTATGAACAAACACACACATGCACTTCGGCTGCTCTGCTATCAAGTTCCCTGATACTGACTAAAACAAATCTCTTACTCTGCCCTCCCCATCTCCTCATTATTTCACCCCAGCTCATGCAAGAAATAACCTGCCTACAGGGGGCATCTAGCACATCTCTGAGACAGAGGAGAAAAAAAAGTTGGTTTTGGACCTTCTGGAAATCCAAACAAATTTTTAGAAAATATTACCAACACTTCATAGAAAAAAAATCTCAAAACTGTTCGATGACATTCACCAAATACTCATGAATACAGTGCTCACAGCACTTTTTCTAATGCCCAGTAACACAACTCATCTATTTCTCAACTGAAAACCCCCGCGGCAACCACAGGCCTGGCTCTCCCGAGGAAGTCTCACTGAGCAAGTGTATTTTATTATCTCTGCCTAATGCAGTTAAGCAGCTGGAGCCGTGGTGTGCCGCCCCCCCCGCCCGGTGTGAGCAGGCAGCTCCCTGGCACCGGCCGGGGCCCAGGGAGCCGCCGCAGCCCCGGCGCTGCCAGGCTGTGACACTCTACAGCTCCCTGCGGCAGCCACTCGGGTTACGGCCGGGTCTGCAGCTGCCGCTCGGCTCAGCCCGCACGGACCGACACTTCCTCATCTTCCCCCCCTGAAGCCTGCAGCCTGCTCAGCCGGGCACCCCACGCCACAAAGGCGCATCTCCCGGGGCACATATACCGCACTGGCCTTTCTTACACAGACAAAAAACACCAAAAAACGAACTCCAGAGAAGTTTACACCGTAAAGAAAATGGACTTTCAAAAGACTAGAGATTTATTCAAGAAAGATATTCTTAAACTAAAATCTGTTTTCCTCTTTACAACACAGAAAAAGAAAAGATCGCGTAAATCTAATTTCTACGTGCTATCCAACAAACTTTTCCACATATTGCTCTTCAGCTTCACTGTTTAGTCTGCCATAGCGCAAACATTGGCACCTTCTCATTATGACACTTAATCATTCAGAATAGCTGCAGCGCACTTCCAGCGCCCAGTTGTTGCCATGGTTTGTACTTAAAGGCAGAGCCGCCGAGTGGAGAAGAGTGGAAGATAAATAAAGCCGATTTGACATAATCACCGTGCATCGTGCGTTCCCATTCGCAGACTCCTTCGCCCGCACTTCCTACAGCAGGGCCCGTTTCCAGCCACGGCGCGATTCAGGGCGGAACTCCCTCAGTCCTTGCCGGCAGGGGTGCCGCAGCCCGCCCGCAGAAGGAAGGAACCGGCGGGATGCGGAGGTGACGCGCCCCCGCAGAAGACGGCAGCGCCGGCCAAACCCCCTCCCGTCCCCTCGGCGGAGGGGGTGCCGCATGGCAGAGCGCTGCGGTGGCCGCAGCTGGTTTGTAACGGCGGGGCTCCCTGCCGCTAACCCCTGCACAGGCGCTAACGACGGGATTCAACGTCGCTAACGTCAACAACAAAAAATCGCAACCCCCCTCCAAACAATCTCCTAAACTACGCTTTTCGACAGGGAACGGGCGGCTCCTGCACGGCCCCCCAGGCAGGAAGGTGTCCGGTACCCTCGGTGCCCCGCGCCCGCGTTGACCGCCGCGGGACCTCGCACAAAGCCGCCGCCGGCCGCGTGCCCCGCTTCCCCGCGCCCGCGGAAGCCCGCCCGTCACGTGCGCCGCTCTGCACGCCGCGGGGACGTGAGCCGGTACGGGGGAGGGGGGCACGGACACCCCCGCGACGGAGACGCGCCCCGCTCCGCCCCCAGGGCCTTGGAGGGCAGACAAAGACGTGCGGGCGCCCCTCAAAAAGTTAAAGTGTCCGCGGAGGCAGCCGCGGAGGCTGCCCCCGCCCCGGCTCATGGCGGCAGATTCTCCCTCCCCAGGGCCCAGCCGATCCCCCTAGTCCCAGCCTGTCGATACGCACCCCGCTCGGCANCCGCGGAGGCGGGCAGGCGGACACGTTCCGCGGGGGCGGAGCCGCTGGCCACGTGTGGCTGCGGCCCGAGAGCGGGGCCGGGCATCGGAGAGCCAGCCCCTGCCCAGCGAAGCCGCCCAGCCCCCGCAGATCTCGGGACCTTCGCAAAACCTGACACACGAGTCCTTCCTCCCCCACGGGACCAGGTCTGGCCTGGCAGAGGCTTTCTCTGCCCCTCCCGCCGGTGGGCTGAAAAGCAAGCAAACGAGGGCTACAATTCTGCCCACGTTAACTCGGGGGGAAAAAAAAAAAAAAAAAAA
>VYZX01020905.1:61715-77057 GCA_013401335.1 Brachypteracias leptosomus | reverse complement strand
AAGTCAGAGTATTCATAAGAAAAAAAAAAAAAAGAGTGTGTATATCCTTCTTCCCTGCCTTGTCTCCCCCTTCCCACTTGCTATTAAAGCATTCATGTTACAAAGTTGTTCCAAAGTTTATTATAAATGCCAAAAAGTGGGCACCATTCCCACTACCACCCACCATCTTGAACATATTTGCTTCATCCAACTCAATTCCAGGAGTAGGTTTGGGGAGGTTTGTTTTGGGGGTGAGGTTGGGTTTGGTTTTTTTGACTTAACTTTTCTCTAGTAACAGTAGGTTGTACATGGGCGAGGAGATGGCAAGTCATGGCTCTGGGAGCTTACACAGTCAACGTTAAATACATGCACATGAGCTATGGCCTAGAATGAATGTCACAATTATGGGTTAAACGAGACGAAACGTCAGAATATGTTCATATTACACACAGCAGCCAGCTGGCTACAAATCCAAAAAGTAAGCTGGAAAGCTTTAGAGTTTAAATGGATGAATACAGATATAAATGGAAGAACAGTGGTTTGTTGCCATATGAATGGCTTTTAACTGAAAAGAATGGATGGTTTTTATGAAGATTTTCCAAAAATGTAACCTTTTTGAGATGAAAAAAAGAATAAGTACGATGATTGGGACATTACATATATTCCTGTTTTCTACTTTGTTTTGAGACAGAGAAGTCTGAGTCAGTGTGTCTGAACAACTATAACATGGCTATTATACATATATATATATATATGTATATGTATGTAACTATTACATACAGGTGTTCCTAGTGAATACGGACACAAGTTCTTTAATAATATCTCTGCAGCAGATGATCCATCAACAGGATTACTCAATTTATTTCAGACTCAAATTACCACGAGCTGAGCTGTGAGAAGCCTTGAACGATTTTTCTTGCCATGTTCCCAGCTCTCAGTAGTGTATGCTATGGCCTTCTCTACTCTCTACATATGAACAACTAAACCTATGGCCAATGAACCATCAGCCCACCTTGAGGCTATCAAACCAACACCTTCCTGCAGACATAACGGATGAGAAAAGCATTTCTGAGACTTTTTTCTCTTTTTATTAAATAATAACTAGCAGAACCTTCTGGAATACAGACCCAAGAAATGTCCTAACAGGTTTTCATAAATGGATGAACCTGTATGACTTTCTAGAAGTCCTCACTTGCACATTTGGGATCCTTGAAAGATAAACACTTGCTCTTTCTCCACTCCACCTAAGGCAGATGTAATTCCCTCTTGAAACCAAGAGCAGAGCTCAGGTTCTTACCAACTCAAATATCAGCTAAACTTCAAAGACATAAAGGAATTTCACATACATAAACTATGTTTATATTCATTTATATGTTACAGATATTATATAAAAGTGTGTATATATAAAATAATTTTTCCAAAACTTTTTTGATGTTTATAAGTGGCTCTAAGCTCATGGTTTTGATGTACCACTGTTGACAGAATCAGATGGGAACTGTAGGAAGACTGATAACGAATTTGCTCCCCAAAACTTTTCTGCTATGTCTCTGAACCAACTGAATGGGAACTGAGAGGGAAAAGAACAAAGATTTGCTGTTCTTTACAGTCACGCAACAAAAGTGTAGGTTAAGTACAGGAAGTATTTGCAGATTTCAGATATTTTGTGGACCTTTGTTGCTTTTCCTTGCATTCAGATCTAATCTCAGCTGCAGCACAGAGCTGGACTTTCATGTTCTGCAGTCCTTCACTAACAGAAAACTCAAGCCACTGGCCAAAAGTGGGCTCAAGACAGATTTTAACTTCAGCTTTTTGTAGGCATTTATTCATGCTACTGCATTACAGAAAAAAAATGTTTCACACCAAGAAGAGAAGGCTTAAAATTACACTGCTGAATAAATTAATAAATACACTTTATGTATATTCCTAGTAGAACACACCTACAGACTGTAAAGATATAGCTATAACTTTCAGAGGAAATTTGGCTAGACAATTTGATGTTCCACATCCCATATGTCACAAACAAGTGATCCTTAAGCCCTATGGGTATAAAACCATAAAAAAATTTCTGATACCAAATATGTAAATACCTCCAACTCACTCAAGTTACCATTAATAGCTACTAGAACATTTTTAGAAGGTCCTTCCAAGAGGATAGTACTCTCACTACAATTTTGAACAAGCATAAAAATGTGCTTGGTTCTTCAGCTTCAATCAAGCATCAATTTTGGATTATTTGTCTGAAGTCAGAACTCTTAAAATAAGCCAGTTTTTTTATAGAATCAATTTCTAGGGAAAAAATTATCTCCACAATTTGAGTGCAATCAGCTATTCTAAAATAACTGACTCTGATTTGAAGGTAAGGTTCATGATCATATATATAAGGAGGGCTGTGTGATTAATTCAAGAGGTGTTCCACCAGTACACATGTGAATAAGCACAAACACCCTAATGCTGTTTTAATTTCATGATGCTGATGTATCATCTTTGGCTCTCAGAAACATTTTGGTGCAAACATCAGCATTTCATCTTCCACATCTTTTCCTATTGTCTCTTATCACCCAGGCTCTTTTTGCCTTTCCCCTCCAAATCAAATGTTTCCTTACTGCAGGAAGGCATCACATCCTCGCTATATTACATGTTCATATCTTATATGCTTCTATTGGGCATACAGAAAGGCCACTGCATTGGTCATGTGAAACACCGAGCACTTTATCACAGTGGTTAAAAAGGGGGTTGGGCATGTTGGAGGAGGAAGACTCACAGCACAGTGGGCAACTGAAATAACAAATGTGCCAACTAGCAATATTTGCCATTGAAAACAGTTCTGAATATGAACAGGAAAAGATATTCAGAGGTGTTACATGCCAAAAAAGCATTCAGGAAATTTCTAGCTCTCACAAGAGCTTCCAGCTAATTCTTGATGGATTGGCTATACGTTTGGATGCTTTCTGGAAGCACGTTCCTCCTTCTTCCTTATTGTCCTTTGTGAAGAAAACAGGAGATTAAACTATCATCAGAAAATAACAAAAGCATTAACCTCTAAGTACCTTGGATTTTGGTAAACAGTGAGATCATTGGAAATCTGAGCTTATACATATGAATTACAGTAGAATAATGGGACTGAGCAAAAAGTCATGGACAACGTTCATCAATATGTGCCTTTTATGTAAACTACTTTGTTAACTGAAAACCAGTTTTCAGAGTCTTTTAAGAGGCAATCACCTTAAAATTAATCAAAGTGCTGTTTTGTGGTTGTTTTTTTAATAGGGAATGTGCTTCTCTGGGCATTCAGAAAATTGCTGGGGGCAGAGACTGCTGCAGCCAAAGGGTCTGAGGGCTTGTGTCTCAAGAGCTGGTCTCTCCTGTGGTAGGACAGCGCTGCCAAGGTGTGCAAGTACCGTTGGCTCTGCTCACCTCATCACCAGTTAGCAAGTGACACACTTGGTTCCCTTGCTGGTGTCACTGAACAAGAAGGAACAGACAGATGTACACCAGCAGCAAAAGGATCTGGCTAAAGGACAGGAAGATACGGGGACAAGGGGGCCTGTCAAGGCTCGAGAGGAGGACAGGTGACAACTTATGGGACCTATGGATGAGGAAGAGACTTGGTATTAACATGACTTACTTCATCAGGACTGTGTGGTTGACATTGTTCCACAGGGTCATATAAAGCAGCAGGAACCATGATAGCTGGGGTCTGATCACCAGCTACTGCATTAGGTCACAGTCCCCAAAACAACAGAATTTCAGCTCCTTTTCTTCAGCTGATCATCACCATGACCTTAGTTTTCAATCATTTATTTTCCTGTTTACCTATGGCTTTTCCTGTTTGTTATCTCTACTAAAACTATCACCATGAGGTACATGGAACAAATTGTTCACAAACAATTTGGCTTTTTTCTATATCACTCTCCTTAAAATATTCCTTAACTTACTTGTTCAGTGCCTAGCAATGACTCATTGAAAAACAAATCTCATAATAGTAACACAGCGATAGATATCAAAGGTGAAAATTTGCAATTATTTTACACTCAAAGAGCCTGAAAATATCTTCAAACAACATATATAGAGAAAAGGTCTGTATTTGTCTACAGATGTATTCCCTTAACATTTTTTGGTCAATTTATTTCAGCAAGAATGATCAACTTGAATTTTTCACCATCTTTAAGGACCTTATTTTCATGAATTTGTATAAAAGGTGGAAAAGTATATATAAATGTTTAAGAAGTAGCCAGGAATATGCGCAAGAGGTTTTGTGGAAATAGTGCAATTAGATTCAAAATACCCAACACTCAAATTACTTCTGACATTTGGTCTGAGTCGCTTTTGTATTTGCAACTCTGAACAGTAAAAAAAAATACGGGTTCTCAAGGAGACTGATTATTTCCTCTGCAGTATTTTACCACAGAGCCGTTATTCTCTTTTTCTACCAGATCTGACAGCCATTCAAATGCACTAGCTTTGCTGCACACTAAACCAGAAATCTGATCTCTACTTGGAAACTCCTCTCAAAAGTATTTTTTTCTGTCAATCCTCAGTAACTGCGTTCAATAACAATCCTTGACTATTGAACTTTTAAAGCATCAATGTTCAGTCATCTTCCTGAGTTTACACATTGCAGCTGCAGGGAATAAAGATATTGAAAGACTGTGATCTCTTCCCATAGTTAAGATGCTTACCATAACCTTTTGTGATATTTAATTGGCACTGTTTTCTCCTCCTTCATTTCCAAATGGATGATTCACAGACTTGGTCTTCCAGGAACCAACCACTTTAGCTATTCTCTTGCACTTCCTTCAACTCTTCCTCAACCGTCGCCAGCCCTCTGCTTGACCCCACCTTTAATAAATGTTCAACTGCAGAGTCTCGGCTAAAAATGCCATTAAGCCTTCTGAGAAAAGAATGATTAACAGACACCTAAAACCTAGAGTTGCAACAGCAAGCTCGCCAGACCATCCCGCAGCCGCCGCGGCTTGTTCACAGGCTAAAGTGAAGAAGAGTCACTGAAGAAGAGGGTGAAACTGTCACATTTCTTCACTTTCTTACTCAGTAATAATACAGTGTGTAGTCTGGTAGTCTACTCTGAGTTATACACAGGATGTTAATCACAGATTAATGCAAAAATAGAGAGCTATAGTTTACACTGTGTGCTCTTCATCATAATTATCTGTTAATTTTAAGCTATAACTTGCAAAAAACTGGATCAGTAACCCAACGGGTGACCGAAAAGAGAAACAACTCATAGAATAGAATGGGTTTTGTTGGAAGGGACCTTTAAAGGTCATCTAGTCCAACACCCCTGTAGTAAGCAGAGACATCTGATGAGCAGGTTGTTTGTCAGATGGTCATTCTGCTCCACATAGCATGCTTGGACTTCTACCCCCAACGCTTCTGTAATGCTCCCAAGAAACCTCTCACCTTCAACATACGGACACAAGAAGTATCATTGGTGCTTAGGTAGGTTTGACCACTCATTCATTTAAGTTATATAGCTACATTTAACTACCTTCTTGAAAAGTATCTCACTGTATTGCTGAACCCGTATTTCTAAGAATACAGAATGCTAAGGCAAAATACAATTAGATATGTGCTCAGATACTATGAAAGAAAAAGTGCACCTTATAAAGCATTTAAGTCTGTAAGAGCTTGTTATTTGTACGAAGTAAATGCCAGTTGCACATTTGAATTCTATGAGCCTTTGAAGCCTTGCAAAACCTACCAGTATGTCCATGAGTCTAACCCATGAGTTTGCCCTGGACATCCAACCACATATGAAGCAGTCCTTTGTTTTGTTACACGTACATTGGATGGTCAAAGGCAGTGAACCTTAACAAATAAGGTTTTGGGGAAAACCAATATAACTTTTGTATTAGAAGCAGAAAAAAGAGGTTGAAGAAAATTCCTACATCTTAGAAGACACTAACTCCACTGGAAATACAGGAAAGAGCTTCATATGATCTCATATGTTGACTGAGGGTCACATCAGGACATAGAAGGAAGCAACGGATGACTGAGATGGCTATTTCAAAAGGTCTGCAGTTCTCTAATGCTGAATTTATACTGAGGTGCTTGGAGTGAAAAGTGTAACAACTAACTTCCTGACCTAACATCGGCAGTGGAAGAAAAGCAATGAACAAATGAAAATCTAGGATCTGGAAGTCAAGAAGAATATAGAATTTTCTGAATCAGTCACATGAATAAAAAGGGCTGAAGTAAACCCAAGATAAAAACCAGATGATCCTCAAAACAGAGAAATCCACCTTGGAGTATTTTCCTGAAATTACTGAATTCTTCCAGTAGCACTTGCCTTCAAGCCATGTTTGGACTCTATGACCTTAAAGGTCTTTTCCAACCTAAATGATTCTATGATACACTGATCCAACCTGTGACATTGAAGTCCTTCCAGAACAGACACTGGTCAGATATTATTAGACCACATAAGATTCACAAAAGGCCTTCTATCAAACAATTATATGGGAGACTACCCCATCCTCTCATGATACCCTAGTCATACACATTATTCATTGCTTCCAGATAAGACCACTGCATTGGGAATGATCTTGGTGTGAAAAACAGCTACTAAAAACCTGCGATGCAAATAGTTTGCAAATAACTGGCCCTCATAGCAGCATTGAATACAACAGTCATCTGAACTTCTGCTCCCTCCTTTAACAACCTACCACCAGCCATAACTCATGGTCTCGCACTTGGTGGACTGGACTTACCTGATGGAAGCAACTACTCTCAACGTGACTATCCTTCAGAAAAAGCAGAACTATTTATTTCAGAAGCTCAGACTGTTTTTAATATCATAGAATGGTTTGGGTTGGAAGGGACCTTAAAGATCACCTAGTTCCAACCCCCCTGCCATGGGGGACACCTCTCACTAGACCAGCTTGCTCAAATCTCCAATCCCACCTGGTCTTGAACACATCCAGTGTTGGGGCATCCACAACTTCTCTGGCAACTTATCACTTATGTGTGTACATATGTATATACATATATGGGAGATTTTCTGAGCAAGGAACTATGGAATCATTTCTAGTAGCCACAAACAGCTTCCAAACTCAACATTTTGAGATCCTAACGCAATCCTTGTCTATCTAACTGCTTTTTAGGAAAAAGTTTTACAAATCTGATTTATCTAATTGTTGCACATTAAGGTCTTTAACGAACACCAGCTACTGCACTCATCTTGAGCATATTTTAATGGAGATGTGGTAAAACACCATGATCATAGCTACATAAAATCAGCTATAAGGAAAAGGTTTATTACTCTCTCCTTTCTGCAGTTATTCAAGAGCAGAAAATAACAGAGCAGTGATTCGTATGCTTTTTAGCTCAGTTCTGTCACCAATGGCAGAAGTAACTCCTGCTTGTGTATCATCCTGAAGTTTTCATTACTTTTTAGAGGAAGTAATACATAATTATTTGTAGATTCAGTAATAAAACCAGAAAGCCAATGATTTTCGATTTCTGAAGTTCCCTGGTTATCATGAAATAACAAAAATATATGAAGACAGTGGCAAGAAAGCAAGTGGCCAGTTCTCTACAGCATCTCAACAATAAAACAGCAGAACCATGATACTTCACCAGAATGCTCAAAAATTGAAGTGAATGGCACCATGAATTGCAGTGGTTCCAGTTATGTTAATTAGGGCTGAATTCTTGGTTCATTGATGCTGCAATTACACTGCAAAGAAATGCTGCATGTATGCGATCTCACCCTCCTGCTCAGGATGCCGCCATTATTCTTCTTGTGGCCAAAAGACATTTTCCTAAAGGGACAATGCGTAGGAGTCACGTTGATACTTAGACCACAACAGTTGGCAAAGACGGCATTAGATGACTGTGTTCCAATACTTTCTTCTTTTTCAGATTTGATAGGAAAAATGGTCTTCCAAGTTCATTTGCCATTTTTTAAGCATGCTTTACTTTGCTGATTTGCATACTAAGCATAGAAATCATAAGTCTTATTATCCCCATTTCAATTGCAGGGTAAGTAAAGCATTTTGCCCAAAGCTATAGAATCATATAATCATTTGGGTTGGAAGAGATCTAAAAGATCATCTAGTTCCAACCCCCCTACCACGGGCAGGGACATCTCTCAACTGGACCTGGTTGCTCAAAGCCGCATCAAACCTGGCCTTGAACACATTCAGTGATGGAGCACCCACAGCCTCCCTGGGCACCCTAGGCCAGTGTCTCACCACCCTCATAGTGAAAAACTTCATCCTAATTTCTAATCTAAACCTACTCTCTTCTAGTTTGAACCCATTACCCCTTGTCCTGTCACTACAAGCCTTCGTATAAAGTCCCTCCCCAGCTTTCTTGTAGGCCCTCTTCAGATACTGGAAGGCCGCAGTAAGGTCTCCCTGAAGCCTTCTCTTCTCCAGGCTGAACAACCCCAACTCTCTCATCCTGTCCTTGTAGGAGAGGTGTTCCAGTCCTTATGTACCTCTTCAGCAGAAAGAGGAACTAAGTATCTCCAATCTCCTACTTTAAATGCCATCTCCTGATTGACTGTTGTGGATAGGACACACATACCACCCAAAATACACAACCTTCTGCTGTGAGAGATGGTTTAAATAAGTGGCAGGTTTGTTTTCAGCCTTTCCCTTCACCCAGAGCTCCAGCCCATGTATTAGTAGGAAGAAGGTTTGCCATGACTCACACAACCATCCAGAGGTTCTGCCAGATGGTCAGTAACTTGACTGCTCAGATCTTCAGAAGATGACAATTACATCCAGCTAAATCAAACAAATAATGACTTTGTGATGCAGGAAAGCAACCAAACCATCAATGATAGATTAACCTGATGACCAAATTTATTTTTTAACCAAAAGCATATTTAAATCTATATGCTTGCAGTGGAGAAACTCTGCTATTATTTTACCTGCATTTACCTTAGTAACCACTGTTAAGTGTTCAAGTTATTCCTGATAATTTAAAATACATTAAATATACCTACAGATGTCCATACATGATGAATAATAGAATTAAATTTGTATCTTTATATTGATTTTGAAATTAAGATTTTTTTTTTATAATAAACTATAATATTGCTAGATTTAGTCCAAGAAAATTGAATGCAGTACTCAACTCAGCAATGCCAGACTTCTAACATTACTGTTTCCTTATTCTCCAAGAAATTTTTGGTAAGTGAAAAGTCTTTGTTGCCGGTTCCTTGGCAGCAAAGGTGAAGAAAGCCTTCATGATAACGAAGGAATGAATAAATAAACTACATGAGGACTGAAGCAAAATACTTTCAGCTTCTATTCACTAGTCCCTTACATTTACATGCCGCAAGGGTTTCAGTGAGGTACTCTGGGAAATAAAGAAGGGCAAATGGACATAACAGTTGCAAGTAACTGCGAGAATCATAGAATTGTTTTGGTTGGAGGAGACCTTCAAGATCATCAAGTTCAACTGTTAACCCAGCACTGCCAGGTCATCACTAAACCATGCCCCTCAGCACCACAACTACAAGGCTTTTAAATCCCTCCAGGGATGGGGACTCCACCACAGCACCTGGTCCAGGCCTTGACAACCCTTCGGGGAAAGAGATTTTTCCCAGTGTGCAACCTAAACCTACCCTGGTGCAACTTGAAGCCATTTCCTCTCGTCCTATTACTTGTTCCTTGGGAGACGAGACCAACCCCACCTGGCTTCAACCCCCTTCCAGGTACTTGTAGATAAGACATATGATGACCTGAATATGTTCAGCTGCAACGAGAAGGAAGTACTTTAATATGGTGTACTTTTAGTGCTTTCCAGTTTTTCCTGGGTTGAGGAGACTAAGACAGAAGAAGATGACTTTTCAAGCAAGCAAACAGTGTGGGTTTTTTTAAGAATGGATCTACTTTTAAAACCACCCTCTTCAGAAAACACATTTTCCAATACTTTTATTCTCAAAGAAACATTATGTGGAACCAGGTGTCTAAACAGAAGCTAGGACACTGCATACCTTCAAAGAACTAAGTATCCTCAGAGTCTAATTTCCAGGTTTGCAATTGACTTAAATGCTCAGAAGTTCAAGTCTCATTAAAAACCAGCAGTGCTTAAGCACTTAATTTTTAATTTTTTTTTACATTTAAGCAGATCTTGAAAAAAATTTCATACCAGCCACTTCAAAGCCGGCCCTCCAAACTCTGGGATGATTGAGTTTCCATAATACAATTACAGTTGTAACGGATCTGGATTGAAAGCTAGGTTCAGCTTTCAAACAATCTCCCCAAAACAGTTGCAGATGATATGTGCTTCACTTTCTGATCCTCAGGTGGCACAAGTACAAACAATATTAGCGAGATACACATTAGAAAGGAAGGCAACACTCTTAACTAGAAATAACCATCTTTTCCACAGATGAATGGACATCCATAACAATTTAATCTAACAAGACATCTAGCTTACATGACCATTTAAAAAATTATAATGGCACTTGTCTGGCAGGTTTGTTCCTCGATACTTCATTCAATGACTATTCCAGTTCTTTTGCTTTTTTTCACTAATATTATCGCAGATCTTTTCTAAGATTAAATCTACCAGCGATTCTCATCCAAGCCACAGCTTCAATTAATACCCAATTTGAGTCTTAACACAAGGAATTCATTCATTGACTGAGCTTTGGATCTGGCTTTTATAATGAGTTTTGTAATGCTCCTAAAATGAGGAACCCAAACCAGTTTGACACTGTAATCAGTCACTACATAAACAGACATCTAAGAATGCATCAGGAGTAACAGAAATATTTAACAGACACTAAATAATATCAGTTTGAGAAATAATTTGTATTTTATGTAAGAGCATGACAAAAAAACTGTTTTCTGATATATAATTAGCCCCATGGATCTAGCTTGCAATCTACTCTGCCTACTTAAGCTGGAGTTTAAATATAACACAGAAAATTATGTCAAGTCTGCCGGACAGGAATGTATGCGTTCCAGAAGTTTTATTACTCTCACTTGAAAGCATTACCATGGACAGGAGGAAACCTAAATATTAAATACACCATTAACAGGAAAATAATTTCAAATCAATGAAGCATGACAAGTATACTGTTTCGCAATTTCTTTTTTTTTTCCTAATGTACACTGAGTAGACAGTAAGGTGGTAAATGGTCAAGGTTCAAATACAGGACATAAACCAGATGAAACTAGCAACAGTGTAAAGTCTTATGAACAGCTCAAAACTCTGAAGAAAATTAGCAGAGCCTACAGTTTGAATTCATTACAGACTTGCACCAACCTTTCCTTTTTTTCGAAGTAGGTAAAGCTGGTAAAGCTTTTAAATTCTAACTTCACAGAATTTAAGTATTTCTTTTAAAGCTATGCTCACCAAAGCTGCCCCCAAACCAAACCCAACAGCTAGTTTATCACTTTCTCTCATAAGTAAAGCCATAAAGTAATATTGTAAAACATAAACTGGTTATTTTATTTATAACAGAAAGATTGTCTAATGTGTAATGAATGCCTGCTGCTCACCAACTGAAAAGTTACGGAATGTAATAAAAATATTTTCACCAATTCATTAGGTAGGCAAAACTCACTTTTACAACCCAGGCTAACAATCTGTTCTTATTGATGCTCCTTAAGTGTCTGGAGAAAGCATGGATTTGTCCACAAAGGAAGAGGCGGCCTCAGAGGTGCATTAAGAACCCAGTTCCTAGAGCCTTTCTAACTACAAATACATGCTACAGTTTTATTATGTTTAGTCTGACAAAGTGTTTGGTCCAGTAGACATTATTGGTCAGATTATCAACATCTGCCAACTTCAGTGTAGCAATCCTGACAGCATATCTTTACCTCTAAGACTTGTTCTCTCTTGACAACACCAAGAATGATTCCTCTATTACCTGCAATGATTTATTGAAAAGGCTTTGAAATGTCCCGTGCTCCACAATCCAGACTGAAGGAAGATGGTCAATGAAGCTGATTACATCTGAAAACAACAGATCATCCATTACTGACAACTTTTATATTTCTCATCTTGAAAAAAATGAAGCCCTTGTCTACATATGTATACATAATACATTTGAAATATGTATGGCAAATATAAAGACCGAGGGTTTAAACCCTCAGTTTATCAGCTCTACAGGCCCAATTTTGTAAATCAACTAAACCTACAGTACATTTTCATCAAGTGCTGCAAATCAGCAAAATATTAAATGAATCTTGAAAAAATGATTATGAATCCACAGTTCTGTTTGACTGTATAATTCTATTTAAGATTAAAATTACTATCATAAAAAGGCCACTTTCTGAATGTAATTCCACAAAAACATCATCACAAAAGCTTTTACTGCTATTTATGTCAGAATGTATTTTAAACAGTTCTAATCATTTACCTTTGTGGACACTTAATTAAAATTACAAAACCAATTTTAATCTGTAGTCCAATTAATATGCAAATATATGCAAATGTGGTAAATCAAGGTGGTGATTAAGTTAAGGACACTCTATTTCATGTCTGCTTTAAGTGTGAAAACAAACAATCTTTTTTGTAATTGTACTGATGGATTGTGATGTTTATAGGGTTAGTATGGGGTACAAATGTTTATGCATCAACATTATGCCAAAACAAAGATTTTATACTCTGGAGTGATTTAGCATCCAGCATACATTCAGATGTAACAAAGTCATTTTGCAGTCATCTTGTGAATTAGAATAAGGTCAAAGCAAAGTTAAATTTCTATGTCATCCATTTGTATGGCTATTTAAAATTCAACAATCACTTTCTGATGTGTTAGGTAAGAGCCAAGAAGTCTCAAGAATGGCATATTATCACCCTTTATCATTTAGTGTTCATAATACACTGGTTTATCTTTGATACTATTACAGAAATAGTTCTCCCATTAAGGTGCAGAGATATTCATCCTTTTTAACCCTTTTTCCTCCGCAAGTTCGAATCTGCAGCCAAAGGTTCCTGTAGCAGTGAGGGTTTCTCTACAGATATGCACTATATTCTTCAAGGATTGCTAAAACACCCATTTTTGCAGCCACTTCTCACCCCTTCCTCCCGCCCCTGTTGCTGACTGGTGGAGGTTGATGCTCCTTCCCATTTGTCTGAATTAAAGCCTATCTGTTGCTCTTCATAGGAGCAAATCTGGATTTCTCCACTTAGGGCAGCTACACTCTTGGACCGAAGCAACTGATTGCCAAGAAAATAATTATATTGGAATACGTAGTACTTATTTTTAGAGTTTGAGAAGCACTTGTGAGTTCAGAAGCTTTCCCTCTGCTACATATTCTCAGGGGTCACCAGATCAGTTTGGAAATAGGCTTAGGGCAAAAGGGCAGCGTTCACCTCATGTCATACATCAGCAGGTGATGAAACCCCAACAGAATCCCTATCTCCATGCAGCTTTATTCATGATTGATTAAATCTTCATCAACTACGACCAACATTTGTTAGAAAACACTACGAAAAAACTTTGTTTGGTGTTGTTTTTACAAATGCACTTAATTCCCTCTTTTAAATTTTTTTGAAGATTATGTCCAGAATAGTTCATAAGATTAAGATGAGGTATTACTAAAATATTTTTACCCCAAATACTTTATGCTTCTGCATTACTATTGTCACCACAAGACATGAAAATCAGTTGCAAATAGTGGACAGGTTTAGGTGGGGAGCCAACAGAAGGTAAGAAGGAGAAGATCTCAAGGAAGAGTTGCACCCAGAATAACCATTATCTGTGCCATTGCCGATTGTAACCATTGGAGTACACTCCAATATTTAACCATAACTGCAATTACAGTCCCACNGAAATCAAACATAAAGGTATCAAATACACCAGCAGAGTTCATAGAGCTGCTGATGCTTCAGCTCTTATTTTTCAGTGGGAGATAAAAGGCAATTCTCTATATTATGTATCATCACAGGACAAATTTGTTGTAACCTACTGCACTAATACAATAGTGCTGCTGAGACATATTGAAACTTAATCCCTCTGAAGACACAGGAGCTTCTTTTTAAGTTTCAAACCTTTACCACTGAAAATCATCTTACTACTGTGTATTCAAGAATATGTTTCTCTTTAGCTGTTCTTCCCATCCTTTTTGCTATTTGTATTTTTTTAAATGGAGCTCTAATTTAAAATGGAACTGTAAATAAGCCATTATTCTTGGTCATTCTCTATTTAACCACTGAAATTTTCTATAGCCAGTTTTGACAGACCCAGTTATGAAACATCCTTCTTGAGATGATGCAGATAGCAGCTTACAAATATATTTAGAAACTCAAGACATCATTTTTCTACAAGAACAGAGTGGCATTCTACCTCCAAATGTTGTTCCAGAGGTAAAACACNCATCACCAGTTTTCCTTTCAAATTACTGGGAGGAAAAAAATTGTCCATGATTGTTGATGACATCAACACATAGCACTGCAGAAATTAAGAAATAAATTTGCAATTTTTAATGTTTATGGATACTGCTTGATCAAGTCTATGTGTCTGGAAGAAGAAATCAGATTCTCAGATGATATAAATTGCTATAATTGACTTCCATGGAACTGCAGTCCTTTAAGCCAGCTGAAGAGCTGGTCCACAAACCATCAGGCATGGCTGATCAAAAAGACCATTTAGAAATGTTGATNACATCAGCATATAAGAAAATGAAATGCAGCAGCACATCATTGAGGAACAGAATTTGGAATGCTACGAAGAAAAGAAAATAATCTAAATATCTAAAAGCAACAACTCCACACAGCTTATATTTAAAACTCTAATGTGTAAATGGTCAAAATTTTCTTGTAGAAGTTAAAAGTGCATGGAAAACGAAAATCAATTAAGGGATTTTTTTTTTCTTCCCCTTTTCTACAATGTATAGCATGCTTGTATCATGCTTCTTCACATTAGAAATTCAGGTCTTGTCTGTCCTAGGAGACTGGAGAACTGGAGTGAAATGATCACATCATCACAAGAAAAAAGAATGGGAAAACTTAGTGCAAAACTGCTCTTTAGGTGAGATTTTCATTGGTTTTAGTTTATTAACCAATGTTGATCTTGTCCAGCTACTAAATAAGTCAGATGAAAGNCTGTATAAAAAATGAGACAGAAAAATCTCTGTATTCAGCTCAATATTAGACTGTAATTTTGGTTACATGATTTATGGCATATTTGCTACCCAACTAAAGCAATTCGTAAAGTAGGCACCTACTCGGTCGTTTGGCTTCATCAATAAAATGGAGTCTCTATCAGAATCAGATGCTTATTTTTCAGAATTAAAGAATCCATGTCATAGTTAAAACACTTTCATATGCTTCATTGACTTACCACAGTTGTGCTGGAAAGGGCCTTTAGGTCTGTGTTATGATTGCCCTGTTTTCTGGCTACATTTTAAAAAGTTAAAATAATAAATTCTT
>VYZX01020905.1:3973-53740 GCA_013401335.1 Brachypteracias leptosomus | reverse complement strand
GAAGGGCACTTACAAGAAAGCTGGGGAGGGATGTTTTACATGTGCTTGTAGTGATTAGACGAGGGGTAATGGGTTCAGATTGGAAGAGGGGAAATTTTGATTACATGTAAGGAAGAAGATCTTCACTATGAGGGGGGTAAGACACTGGCATAGGTTGCCCAGGGAAGTTGTGGATGCTCTATTACCGGATGTGTTCAAGGCCAGGTTGGACAGGGCCTTGAGCAACCTGGTCTAGTGGGAGGTGTCCCTATCCATGGCAGGGGGGGTGGAACTAGTCGATCTTTAAGGTCCCTTCCAACCCAAACCACTCTAAGATTCTAACCTATCCTCATGGAGCACGTGGTGTGTACTTGCTACTGAGACTTTTCTTCACTAGACTAAGGGACATGCTACAGAATTGTAAACTGGATTAATAAAGTGCACTTTTTTAATCTCTTGTCTATGTAAAAGATCAGTGGAGAACCTGCCCTTCTTGATTTGTGTCTTGGTCCTGGAGTAACTGTACCAAATGATCCCCCACATACTGTATCACCACCTTTTAGGCAGAGCGCTGCAATATGAGTGTGACATAATCGGGAACATTTGGCCATAATTCATTTAAAAACTACTACAACCTCATTGACCTCCTTATCAAACAATTTATTGTGCATTTACAGACTGGACAATGAAATAGAGGAGGTAAGGTATTAATGGTGACACTATTTGGCAAGCTCATAGCGCAGTTCATTCAAAAGGCAATTTTAAAATTGAATGAAGAGGTTTGACTAGGCAATAAAACCAGCCACAATGCCAGTGAACAGTACTTAGGAGGAAAGCCTCTAATTATCCTATTTATAAATCAACAGCAATTTTACTGATGACTTCTTCTCAAACTTGATTAAAATAACTTCAAAAAAATTAAAAAATAATCAGATCATATTTATTTTATTAAATTACAATTTAAAAGTATTATTGATTCTCTTCATAAATGAAAATGATAAAAACTTGAGGACAAGAATGAGACAACATTTTTTAAGAGAAACATTTGTACAACACTCTGCAACATAATTATAGTGCTGCCCTTGGGGAAGGGGATTTTATTTTATAATGAGAATGTTTACACTGTTATGGGGTTCAATCTATCTGGGAGGGAAGGTTAAACTTCTTTCCATTAAAGACAGCCTTATAATGAAAAGCTCTGAAAGGAGAATGGAGTCTAATATAGTAGATGTAATGGCCTATTAAATGATTCACACACACAAAATGAATCAAATTCATTGTATCTTACTGCTCTTTTATGACAAAATTGTTGAAAAAATAAAACTATTGTCAAGATAATTGCATATTACATATACTGTATTACTGTAACTACTATTCTTATTGGGTGACCCAGAGCCTACATTTTAGGTACATTAATAGGACATTACATTTTAAATACTTTATAGTATTGGAATGTTGCACAAAAATCCCACTTTCACTCTGAAGGCAAAAATCAATTTAGACTTAAAGTCATGCTGCAATTCTGCATCATTCTTTTTCAATTAAGTTTTTGCATACATTCTTTATGATGTCATTTCTGCATTCCTGCAACAGATGTTTGTTTATATCCCAATTTACTAAAATGCTGCAATACTAGTTCCTGCTATTTTAAACGTAACCTCCACACTAAACTTCTACTTCCAAAACACAGTACAATAAATGTTTTCTTAAACTTGTCCCCTCAATCTACTGCTAAAAATCATCATCTCTGATCATTAGACAGTACTGGACATTTCTCTTAAAGAAGCTTGAATATACTAAAAAAAAAGAAGAAATTAAAAAAAAGTAGTGGTACATTTCTAAAAATGTATCCATCTATATGTACTGGCAGAACAAAAAATAGTAGAATTCCGAGTTTTGCATGAAGGACTGAAAATTGAGTTCCCTTTGTTAAGACCTGATTTTACATGAGATCTGTAATGCAATAATTTGGCCTACTCTGTAATAATAATTACTGTTCATTAAGCAGCTAGTCTTGCAAGCATACATGCAGACTGAGGAAATCTACATGACTGTAGTTAGGCACCTATAGAACTGTCTGTATGTACTCAAGTACAGTTAGTATTATATATAAACATCAGAATATGTATTATATATATTTAAACACCAGAAAAAATGTATTTTATATATATAAAATATATATAGATACCAGAAATATATATTTTTGATATATAGATATCAGAAATCTTGTGTTATTATCTTTTTGGGGTGCTAATGCTTCTTAATACTGACTGCTTTCTTTTCATATGTTGGAAAGCCACCTGATGTACCAGGTGCTATCACCATGCAAGTGAAAGTACTACTAACATAAGAATGAGAATATCTGGTGTACTTTTATCAAATAATTGAAAGACACAATCAGCAGTGGCCAGAGGGATTCCTTTTCTAGACTAATGACCAAAACCTGGAACACCATGAATTGTTAAAACTTCAGATTTCACAAGGTACTAAGGGAAGCTTATAGAAGCCTTTGCACATATACTAAGAACTTCAAAGTACCTAAAAATCGCCAATAATTTCAACTATATTCTATAAAAAAGAAGTCAGAATTTCTAAAGTCTCCAGATGGTATTTAGACTTCTCAAGGGAGTATGACCTTGCAGAATTAGGTGCATATATTTTAATGAAAGAAAGCAGCGGCTAAAGGACTTAGTTAAGCTTTTGAAGGCAGCCACACTTTTTCTGATCTTTAAGAACCTTTTTCAGTATTAAAAATTATTTCAACATATTTGTTGTTACTTATGATATAGGAGGAAAGCTTAATGCAAGCACCAAAGCATGAGTGGTGCATGACAAGCCACATCAATGACTGCTGCTTCTAACCAGTTTCTTGGGAGAACCTGTTCAGTCAGGGTGAAAAGCCCAACATTTCTCATCTACAACTGGCTACTGAAACTAGCGTATTCTAAACACATTTCCCCGCTTGGCTACCTATGTTTGGTGGGTTTTTAAAATATAATTTAAAACTAGTCTAAAATTTGGCACATTTCACAGCATAAGACTATTTCTTAAAGATTTAACACTGAAAATTGAGGGAAGAAAAATAAATTCAAACATACTTTAATTACAGGAAGTGAGCTGGGGGATTTTCACTTTTATGTTCCTCTTATTAGAATTCAAAGTAACAGAAATAATCCAAATTTTATAACCTGAAGTGAGATTGGTTCCTCCTGCAGCCCACACCCTCCTCCAGAAAGCAAGCCCCAGTTCCTGAGCACAACTCAACTATTAAATATGATTGCAATAAAATAGATTAATCATTCACATCTCATTGAAGCACCCAGTATAAGCAGGTGAGAAATTAGAAAAGAGCATCTGCTTTCAGAAAGAAGAAAAGTGCTGGAATAAATCACAATTCCTTTACTTTGCTTATAAAAAGTAAGATACATTGTCAAGGATAAAGTTCTACCTATGAACAAGACTCTTTTTTATTAAGATGAATAAAGTAAGGATGTCCTTCTAAGAAGGTGACATGACCAGCAGCCCAGCTGAAGTGCCTCTACACCAACGCACACAGCATGGACAAGTAACAGGATGAATTGGAAGCTACTGTGCTACAGGAAGGCTACGACTTAGTGGCCATTACTGAAGCTTGGTGGGATGAATCTTACAACTGGAATGTGGCAATCGAAGGCTACAAGCTGTTCAGAAGGGACAGGTATGGAAGGAAGGGTGAAGGTGTTGCCCTCTATGTTAAGAAATGGATAGATTGTGAAGAGTTATCCCTAAAGTAAGTAAAGACAAGGTTCATCACTNGATGCTCTCCAGAGGGACCTGGACAAGCTGGAGAGGTGGGCCCAGGTGAACCTCATGAGGTTCAACAAGGCCAAGTGCAGGGTCCTGCACCTGGGCCGGGGTAACCAGCAGTATCAACATAGGCTTGGAGAAGACATGCTAGAGAGCAGCCCTATGGAAAAAGACTTGGGGCTACTGGTGGAGGAAAAGCTGGACATGAGCCACCAATGCTCAACTGCAGTCCAGAAGGCCAATCACATCCTAGGCTGCATCAAAAGAAGCGAGGCCAGCAGATCGAGAGAGGTGATTCTGCCCCTCTACTCTGCCCTGGTGAGACTTCATCTGGAGTACCGTGTCCAGCTTTGGAGCCCCCAGCACAAGAAGGATGTGGACCTGTTGGAACATGTCCAGAGGAGAGCTACAAAGATGATTAGACGGCTGGAACACCTCTCCTATTGAAGACAGGTTGAGAGAATTGGGCCTCTTCAGCCTGCAGAAGAGAAGGTTCCAGGGGAACCTTACTGCAATCTTCCAGTACCTGAAAGGGGCCTATAAGAAGGCAGGAAAGAACTATTCACAAGAGTTTGTAACGACAGGACGAAGGGTAATGGCTTTAAGCTAGAAAAGGGTAGATTTAGGTTGGATATTAGAAAAAAGTTCTTTGAGAGTGATTGATCACTGGAACAGGTTGCCCAGAGAGATGCTGAAGGCCCCATTCCTGGGGACATTCAAGGTCAGGCTCCATGGGGCTCCGAGCAACCTGACCTAGTCAGGGACATCCCTGCTTATTGTAGGGGGGTTGGACTAGATGACCTTTGGAGGTCCCTTCCAACCCAACCCATTCTATGATTCTATGAAGCCAATAAAGTGCTCAAGTCAAATTTCATATATCCAAGCAAAGCATCTTCATGATTGCAAGGCATGATCCTAGTTAACATTTGCTTTTGAAATTTCTAGTTAACAAATGCTTTCCAAACTCCATTTTTCTCAAGAAAGATCCATTTGTTTTCTTTATAGTAGGTCTTTTAAAAGGGAGTCAGAACTGATGGATTACAACATGTTTCTACCTTTTCAATCTGAATTTCATAAGAATAAAATAAACCACAAATGAAAGTGCTTGTACCAGGCACGTTGAACCTTTCTTCTTCTATTAGCATATCAGTCTGCAATCATAACTAGATCAATAGCGAAGATATCTGCTTAAAAGAGCACCATGCTTTCTTTTGTCAGAAATTCATTACTTTTTATTAGGGTCATTGCTTGAAAACTTCAAAACACCATATGGACCTAATTGTGGTTTATTTTGGCAAAAAGGAAGACACTGTAGAACAATTGAGGCATTACATTCTACAATTCCATTACTTTCATCCCTCTCCGTTTTATTACTGTGTCATTAAAGGCAACTTGAGTGAGCGAAGAATTATAGTGTCATGTGTACGGGCTAGTAGATTAATAACAAAACACACTCAAGTTTAAAGGTATCTAACAGCTGTTTTCATTATTTTGTGTAAATACGCTTGAAGCATATCTATCTGATTAGTGGATAGAGTGCTCTTCTCTGTCACATGCCATGGGCACTGCTATGTGCAAGTAATCAAAGTGCTCAGAAAATGAGTTTACATTGTTCACTGCTGAAATACACAAATGTCAGAAAGTGACTGCGCATCAAAGCTTAGGCAAATCATCTGCCGCAAACAAACAGACTCCAATGCACATCGCAGCTTTAAACATTCCTCTGCAGCACAATGACTGAACAGGACTTATTGCCAGTCCAAATGAAGTGATGCTCACGGAATAATAAGTCACCAACGTATAGATGCGCCAACTAGTTCAGCACCCAGTACCTCTGAGAAGAGCTTCACTGCCTTCAGAACCAAAGACATAGTTTTAACGTCATAAATACTGGGTGACTATGGAGATCATACAAGGTTTCACTAGGGAAGAAAAAAAAGATAAAAAGAACTTTTTACCTGTTATTGCCTTTCTATTATTATTTTGAAATATATTTTTGTGACTAGGTTACCAGGAATCCTGACACATAATCCCTCCTTTTATTGGCAACAAAAGGAACGCAGCTTAGTCACCCAAAAAGGGCCAAATCTTCTCTCTTCAATATATAGTCACTTAATTCAAGATCAGCAATTTAAAATCAGATGGCAGATAACACAAGTGAACTCTGAAACCAAAAAAACTGCAATGAAGTTTGGTGAAGGACAGATAAAAATTCAGTCACTGGAAGGAATTACTGTATAAAAAGTTTTTCTTTCTGTGATTCATTTGCTTCTAGCGCAGATTGAGGCAATTTTAGTATTAAACTACTCTACACAAGGATGAATATGAAAGAGCCATACAGACGCATCAAAATAAGAAAGTTAAAATAAACTCATTCTGACTCCAGTGAGCTCAACAAAAGAATTTTATCCAAATGCTTCAGTGAGCAAAAGTAAACTGAGGCAAAATTGAGAAGAAGGACGCTTACAAAGCCACAGGACTCAAACATTTTGCCTGAAGATGGTTCTTGCTGAAGCATGTATCACCTCATGCTTTCCCCAAGCGCTGCAACTGTTAACCGTGGGTACCACTTCAGTTTGGGTTATCTTCCAAGGGATGTTCAGGCTACCACAAAACAACAAAGTCCAAGACTGACAACCCAAGAACTCTCATGTGTCAAAGGGACCACCTCAAATACTGGGTTTAGTTTTTGGGTTCCTCACTCCAAGGACATTGAGGTACTGGAGCATGTCCAGAGAAGGGCAATGAAGCTAGGGAAGGGTCTAGAGCACAAGTCTTACGAGGAGCATTGAGGGAACTGGGGCTATTGAGCTTGGAGAAAAGGAGGCTCAGAGGAGACCTTCTAACTCTCTACCTGAATTGAGGCTGTAGTGAGGTGGGAGTCAGTCTCTTCTTCCAAGGAACAAGCCACAGGACAAGAGGAAGCAGCCTCAAGTTGCAGCAGGGGAGGCTTAGGTTGGACATTAAGAAAAATGTCTTCCCCGCAAGGGTTGTCAAGGCCTGTCCCAGGCTGCCCAAAGCAGTGGTGGAGTCCCTATCCCCGAAGGAATTTAAAAGCCATGGAGATGTGGTGCTGAGGGGACATGGTTTAGTGGTGATCTGGCAGTGCTGGATTAATGGTTGGACTTGTTGATCATGAAGGTCTCTTCCAAACACAACAATTTCACCATTCTATGACCAAATGCACTGGCTGTGATGTGGCTTTCTTAATAAATCACTAAAAAGCACTAAAATGTTCAGATGATACCAAGATACAATTAAGAGGCAAAAAACCATTTCACTCATTTTTTTTCCCCTTCCCACCACAGTTATTATGAGTCTGGCTAATGAAAATTCCTCCTGATCCCAAACACAGTAGAGGTTGAACATATGAGCAAGTCACACCTTGCAGGAAACTACCCATCTAAAAAACACTTGAGTAATGAAATACAAGATAAACACTGGGCAGAGTAGATAGAACAGACTGGTCTTTTGTTGTGTCTTTTATAGACACTAGAAATACACAATCTCCTTTATGGATCAGTTCAGATCTCAAGACTGAAGTCAGTATGTGACCACCTCATAGTCCATCTCTTTCTACCTTCATTTTGAGAGATATGATCATAGTGAGCACCTGCAACTGCCTGGCACTACTTCTATATTTTTTAATCAACTATTCTAAGAATTTATCAAATTCCTCTTATATTTCAATAATATTTCAACAGTCGCTTCAAAACTAAATGCTTCTCAAAAAAACCCAACAAACAACCTCCCTAAACATCCCTCTTTTTTTTTCATTTCCCTTCTAAATCATTTAATAATGACCAATTTATACCTAGTGGATGTTGTAAGGATTATCCTGGAACTTAAATAATTCCTCGTCTTTCATGGCATTTATCCTCTGACTGTATTTATAAAGATTAACATATATCCCCTTCTCAACCTTTATTTTGCTAGGACAAGCGAACCATACTCTTTTAATCTGCTTTCATAATACAGATTCTCCTAATCATCTTCACAGCAATTCTCTATACCTGTTTCACAGTTTAAATTAATCTTTCTTCAACATGGGTCACCAGAACAACATATACTTTTCAGTGCTTTACATAGACACAGTGATCTGTATCTTTAAAAAATATCTTTTCTATTGCATGTGAGAATCACATAAGCTGGTTTTCATTTGGTCTGGTGCAGCTAGACTGCTGTCTGCATGTCCTTTACCTTCTGTATTTACCTGCATAGTCATATAGACTGGACCACCAGTTACACAACATTTGAACTTCCTTTGCTGAGGATATGGATCTCTCAACACACAAAATGCCCCAACACTAAAAAAGGCAACACAATTCAAAGATCTCTTCTCATACATACTTGAGGAAAAGAAGATGGCAAAGTGTTACTGGACTTGGTTCTTCAGAGTTCTTCAACTAGCATCCCTATTACTTGGTGTTCGTAAGCCCAAAACTCTTGATGAACTCTCGTTACCACTTAGACACACAACTTTCCAATAGCAAAGCTGAACAGCCTCCTACCTTAAAAGTACTTCTGGTACATTTACGTTGGGATTTTCATATTTTTAAATGTATGCTATTTGAATAATTTAAAGGGAAGAGGAGGATTATTTCATCTGGGAGTCACAACTGAGCAGGGGAAATGTCCAAACTATAAAATATTAAATGTTTGCAAATGCAAAAGAAAAAAACCCAACCCCTAAACAGATTAAAATACTTCTTGCACAACAAAGAAATTATCTGTGATTTGGCAAAATTAAAAAGCATTTAACTCCATCCCATTTGGTTATGTTATAAATAAAACATCTGTATTAAGTTGCTCTTACACATTAGACAAAGGTCATCTCCATAGGACTGAAGAGAACTATGTTTCAAGTTTCCTCTTCAAACTTAAAACTGCCATTTTATGTATTCCATCGTGTAATTTTGTTCTCTTATTCTTTATTCTCTGAAATTCCTATAGTATCTTCTTCACTGACACTTTCATCTAACAGTACCTCTGACTTTAACTTGAATTGGCTGTCTGCAATCTAGCACACGACAGCACTCAAAGCAGATCCAAAACCACTTAAACTTGAGCTTCACATTTACATTTGCAAGGCTATCTATTCCCACCACTCTTTTAGAAGGCCCTGCTTTGAGGAGTTTTGGTTATTTCGGGTTTTTTTTCCCCCCAGAACTAATCCTGCATTCCAGATGAAGCATGACTTCTTCTAGAAGTACTGCCATTCCCCGATGACTTGTAACAGAGATTCCTTCATTCTCCTGAACATGATTTCTGAAAACATTTTGCATTCTCAGTGAAGAATCTCTAAAAACTCTGCTATCTCTTCCCATTCCTTATCTTTTCTGCAATTTTTAGCATATCATCTTCTTTCTTTTCCATTATAATACAACGACAAATGCCTGGAATATTTAAGCAATAACATTCTGTCACTGCCTCATGTAGCAACTCAGAAATAACACGCCCGACGTGACTGCTTCCCTCTCTGTTACAATTCTGTAAGCATGAAATCACTTTAAAGAAAAACAACAAAAAAAATCCACCTCCACTTCTATGTAACATTCATGATTTTCATAATAAAAAATATGGAATTGTTCAAATGTTGAAGGGCAGTATTTTGAAATGCAAAATTCAGCAGGGACAGCCTTGTCTATAAAAACCATCTCTCGCACATGCGAAGCATTTCAGTCTGTGCCTTCAAATGGATGGAAATGAACTGGATGCGGACACATCACTCGACAGCCAGTGTTTTAGTCTTGTGTGCCACCTCTTCCCACCCATGTTAATAATGTACTCACACCAAGTGCCAAGCAACCTCAGCTCCCAGTGACAGCAGGGAAAATGAGGATATTTAGCACTTGGTAGGATCCTGCCATTAATCAATAGCGTCTTTCCACTTTGAATAGAAGAAAAACAAAACACCTTTACTTTAAGTCAGCCATGACAATTTTAATCAATTAAATTTAAACTTTACTGATTCTTATTACAACAATTTGATACAAACTCTGAAAGTACTTTGTTCCTGAATCATTCTGTACAGGGATGACCACAGAATCATTTAGGTTGGAAAAGACCTTTAAGATCATCAAGCCCAACCACTAAGCCAGTACTGACAAATCCATCACTAAATGATGTCCCTCAGCACCACATCTTCATGGCTTCTAGACCCCTTCAGGGATGGGGACTTCACCACTGCCCTGGGCAGCCTGGGACAGGCCTTAACAATACTTTTGGGGAAGATACTTTTCCTAATGTCCAACCTAAGTCTCCCCTGGTGCAACTTGAGGCTGCTTTCTCTTATCCTATCATTTGTTCTTTGGGAGAGAAGACTGACTTCTACCTCGCTACAACTTCCTTTCAGGTAGTTGTAGAGAGCAAAATGGTCTCACAGCCTTGAGGAGAAAGACTCCGTTGTGAAAGGAAAAAGGAAAGAACACACAGAGAACTGAGGTAGGAAAGCAGAGAAAACCAAAAGTAGTGTTTGCATTTATTATGCTTTAAAAAAGGTAACATAATATCCCATCAAATCTGCTCTCATGAGACCCCACCCAGAGTACTGCGTTCAGCTTTGGGGCACTGAAGTGCTGGTGCCTGAGCTGTGGGCCTCGAGTTGGAGTTGACCTGTGGATGAGTCACAACCCAGAAGAATGTTTTGTTCTCCCTACTGGCTTCAGGTTCCAGAGGCAGAACCTGGCCAACCTGTGTTTCTGGGCTCTGCCCTCATCGAGGTGGTCATGGTTGGGGTGGTGGGTGAGGCCAGGGCTGTATTAACCAGGAGCTGATCAGACAGAGGAGCTTCCCGTTGGGTGTGGCTTCTACTGGGGCTGGTCACATCTTGCTGAGCTCTCTTGGTGGTGTCCTTCCATGTGAAGGGCCACTGAGGGAGCCATCTCTGTCTGTTGTGTCCAGCAGACAATGCTGACACCACAGTGGGCAGCAGAGGAGCTGGGCCCACAGGAACCTATAGCAGAACTGTTTGAAAGAAGACTTCTGAGGGGATATTGCTGAGTTCAGCATTGGCCTGTGTGATCAGGCAACTGATGGCAGCATAAAGTGATGATGGTTGAACAAGCACAACAGGGCCCCAACACAAGAAAGACATGGACCTGTTGAAGCAGGTCCAGAGGAGGGCCACAAAGATGATCAGAGGGCTGAACACCTCTCCTACAACAACAGGCTGAGGGAGCTGGCATTGTCCAGCCTGGAGAAGAAAAGGCTCCAGGGAGACCTTCCAGCAGCCTTCTACCACTTAAAGGGGGCCTACAGGAAAGATGGGGAGTGACTTTTTTTTAGGGAGTGTAGCCATAGGTCAAGGGGTAATAGGTTGAAACTGGAAGAGGGGAAAATTTGATTAGATGTATGGAAGAAGTTCTTCACTACAAGGCTGGTGAGACACTGGAACAGGTTGCCTAGGGTTGCTCCATCACTGGATGTGTTCAAGGCCAGACTGGATGGGGCCTTGAGCAACCTGGTCTAGTGGGAGGTGTCTCTGCCCATGGCAGGGGGGTTGGAACTAGTCGATCTTTTAGGTCACTTCCAACCCAAACCATCCTATGATTCTATGAAAACTTTTCCTATTAAAAGTAGAAATTAAATTCAAAATATATTATTAGTTTTATTCTGAGTAAGAACAGTTGAATTACTGTATTACAGACTCATCCCAGAAGAATTACAAGCACCATCCATACCAGTTGCTGATGAAGGTGTCATTTTCAACTCCTCTCCCATGACATCCCTCAACTTCAAATGCCCACGCTTATTATAGCAAGGTAGTCTATTCTCTTTACAAGTTGCAGAGAAATTATTATGCATGGAAGTGCCTAATAATCCAGTCCAGTCGTGACTCTACCACTGACTTCCCACATGAATATGCACGAATCAATTAAACCTCTGAATGCATCAATTTCCTTCTCAAGTAGTAATGATAATAATAATAATAGCTGCCCATTGTATAGGGCACTGCATGTAATATTTTTAATGCCTGCTAATGAAATGTACTATTAATTGTTAGAATGTGGTTTGGTTTTGAAAGCCAAGTACCAGCGTGTCTCAACTTCATATTCAGAGTGACACAAACTTGAACATTTCTGAAAAACTGACTATGGGAAGTACTTACAAGTGTCACAGCAAATCCTACTCACAAATAAAATGGTATTTAAATCAGTGTGTGAACTTTCAGATCTTAACCAGCTATACTGCAGAGAAATTTGCAGCTAAGGGGTTAATCAGATTAGAAGGGAGTGGTTATAGGCTCTGTGCCACAGGTTTTGCCCTTTGTGGCTTCTCACATCCCAGACTTGGAAAATATGAGCTGTGATACTGAGAAAGGTAAGAAGCCAGCACAGCCCCATAGTGATAAATGAGTTTGCATCATCTGTCATTAGAACTTCCTGCCAACAGGGTCATTCCCTATTAAATTACCACTTGTCAATGTTTAAAATACTGATTGATAAATGACTGTGCCAAAACTGATAACACGACAGCTTTTATTTTCTAATATTCTTGGTTACCACATTCTGCTACTTCAAGATACAGATATAGAAGGGGTTTTTTTCAAGTGCTTTAGTGAAAGACAATTTAATCTAATACAAAACTAACAGGTACTGTGTATAATGATTGGTCCTGATATACATTACATACTATTCTTCTTGCCAAAATAAACCTACTGGCGATTTAGCGATATGGGCAGATCCAAGTTTCACATTTCATCAAACGCTGGTAATCTGTTTTATCAATATAAACTGCATTTTAATGAAAAAATTCTTTTCTTCAGTACACTTCACTTTTAATGCCCCAGAGTATAATAATTCGTTCATGCTGTAGAACAAGAATGTTTTACAAGACCTTAACTCTCCAGAGAAATTTCCCTGTAAATACAAAATGCAAGTTTTATGGGAATGTGTTGTACGCAACGTGAACAGTACCCAACATAATAAAAAACTGGGTTGCACAGAGAATTCTGCTTAAGTATCCTTGTGAGCTATTGTGTGACTAAATGGTTATTACGATGGCATTTAGTGGAATACCTATACAACAGATAAAAGACAGTCTGTAAAACTATTCTTGTCCCTGAATAGATAACAAGAAATTACTTTCTGGAAAGTTTTGCAAAATGAATACATCCCAGTAGACTGCTCAGGCAGGCCCTCCTCTAGAAGGGCACTCTCAGTCCGCTGCTGCTGGAGAGTTCTGGGGATAAAGATTTTGGGGGTAAAAATGACATGTTCTGCCTGGAAGACCAGGCTGAGGCAACAGCTACAACCTCTGTGATCCAGAGCAAGATTGGAAACTCCTGCATCACCCCCAGCCTCCCCAACAGCACATGATGCATCTGTGGAGGAAGCATCACGTAAGAAGCATTTCTCCAATGAAGACAGGTTGAGAGAGCTGGGGCTGCTCAGCCTGGAGAAGAGAAGGCTCTGGGGAAACGTCATTGCGGCCTTTCAGCACTTAAATGGGCCTATAAGAAAGATGGTGACAATCTTTTTAGCAGGGCCTGTTGCAACAAGACAAGTACACTGAAAGAGGGAGATTTAGACTAGGGAGAAGGAAGACATTTTTTACACTGAGGGTGGTGAGACCCTGGCCCAGGTTGCCCAGAGACGTGGCAGATGCCCCATCCCTGGAAACCATTCCAGGTGAGGTTGGATGGGGCTCTGAGCAATCTGCTCTAGTTGCAGATGTCCTTCCTCACTGAAGGGAGGTTGCACTAGGTGTCCTTTAAAAGTCTCTTCCAACCTAGTCTATGACTCTATGATAAGAAAGCACCACTGAATATAGATGCTTGAGGCACTCTTCATTCAACCACCCGAGCCCTTGCTGTAGGTGCAGCTACCTGCAGTTATCGCTTTTGCAAAGATGCAGAAGGTAACTGACCCACTGCCAAAGGCTCCAGAATGGAAAGACACCATTTTACACCCCTCTTAAGCCAGTATCGCACTTTTCTCCCAATAGGTGCCATGTCCCAGATCTTGAGAGCACCCCTTTTGCTTGTTGCGTAACTTTTTGCTTGCCAACACCAACCCTCAAAACCTGCTTGTGGCAGGTGAGGAGGAAAGATGTTCATGGGAGTAATTTTCATCACCCAGTTCTTCAGCAGCAAGCCCCAAGGTAGGAGCAGTCTATAGGCATTTTCTAATTATGCTAACTACCCATAAACTGTGGTGGCAGGGAGGCTATGCCTACCAGAGAGCACGGTGCACCACAGTGATGCCTGAGCCACCACCAAAGGCAGTAGCTGGCCTCAGTACCAGAATCACTATCATTAGCATAGTGCTCCACCTAAGATAATCTATGCTATTACACTGGAAGGCCAATTAGCCAAAACCTGCTCTTCTAAGGTATATCGCTTCCCATATGCAAGAGAGTTCACTAGAGCTTGCTTGGGTACTGCTGCTGAGCATCCCTCTGTACAACGCAGACAAGTCCCTAGTACTCATCTATAGCTTTGGGCTCTGGTGGATTCAAGTGTCTCCTTCCTTGTTGACACAGGTATTTTTCCAGCACAGCAAAGCTCTTGTGAAGTGTTAGGATTACAGAGGAAGGGGCAGCCCCTTAATTATGTAAACAGAGGTCTGAAGTTCAGCCTTGCAAGCCTGGTCCAAGTGACACTATTTTTAAATTTAATTTTATTTTATTTCCCCAAAACAGGTTCCCCACATGTGACAGTCACATTTCTATACAAGAGATACTGTCAGCACCTTTTAAAACCTTCTGCTTTAGTCAGGAACTCCCTTGACTGGCCCTAAAGTACTCTCTAAATTCACAAATGCTGCCTCTCTTACACTATAACTAAAAAACCACAAAACCAAACAGCTGAAAATGTCCTGTTAAGTGTGCTAAGTTATAAAACCAAATGAAGAAACAACAGTTGAAAATCTTTAATTCTACTTCAAAATGTGTAACGCAGATAGTACAAGATACTCGCTAGCAAGTTCCACTTAAAAGAAGCTATTTTTATTTTCTGCTGTAATCCTCATCCTCTCATGTTTCTTCTGTACTATTCCATCTTAGTCCAATGAGCATTTTGAGCTCTTACTTCACTCGTGCTTATAAAAACATCTTCCTTTTCTAGCACATCGTGATAGTAATAAAGATATACTAGAGTCAGAGGAATAGTAGTAACAACCAAAATCCATATTGCAATTTTCATTGAAATGAATTCCAAGGACTGCCTAATCTGACCCCGCTTTGTCAACTGTCACGAACGGTATGGATGCAGATGGACGACGAAAATTTATATGCAATATCAAGACTTTCCAGAGGTGCTCCAGGAGGGTCTGCTGGCTTATGGAGATCTGAGTATCAAAGATAACAACAGTAGAAAGTGGATTTTCTTCCTCAGCCATAATTTTCCAGTACAAAAGTGGACACAAGTTATAACAAAACAGACGCTATTTATATTAATATTATCAAAGAGAGAAAGACTTGAGAGTGCTGGCTAATCAAAAACGCAACATGAGCCAACAATGTACAAGTGCAGCCCAGAAAGCCAACCGTGTCCTGGGTTGCATCAAAAGAAGGGTGACCAGTAGGTCAAGGGATGTGATTCTGCCCCTCTGCTCCACTCTTGTGAGACCCCACCTGGCTCCAGCTCTGGAGCCCCCAGCACAAGAAGGCCATGGACCTGCCGAAGCAGGTCTAGAGGAGGGCCACAAAGATGAGCGGGGAGCTGGAGCACCTCTCCTATAAGGACAGGCTGAGAGAGTTGGGATTGTTCAGCCTGGAGAAGAGAAGGCTTCAGGGACACCTCACTGCAGCCTTTCAGTACCTGAAGGGCACTTACAAGAAAGCTGGGGAGGGATGTTTTACATGTGCTTGTAGTGATTAGACGAGGGGTAATGGGTTCAGATTGGAAGAGGGGAAATTTTGATTACATGTAAGGAAGAAGATCTTCACTATGAGGGTGGTAAGACATTGGCATAGATTGCCCAGGGAGGTTGTGGATGCTCCATCACTGGATGTGGCTTTGAGCAACCTGGTCTAGTGGGAGGTGTCCCTGCGCATGGCATGCGTGTTGGATCAACTAGTGTTGATCTTTAAGGTCACTTCCAAACCAAACCATTCTATGATTGTATAGAAAAAAACAGTAACAGTTAGGATTTTATTTATATTGCAACAGAAAAGATACTGAAATTAAGCCAATGACAATGTAAGTGTGAATTCCAGAGTATCTAATTCACTGTGTTATAAAACCGCAGTCAGATACACAGCATGTATGGCACATATGATCAGCTACTGATCTACATCCCCTGCAATACCTATGCACTATGAAGTGACAGCCTTAACTTGGAGTTTTATTTGTCTCCAAGCTTAGAAGTACTCTGATATGTATTTCTATGTAACAGACTTGATCAGAATGTATGAAGAGGAGAATTCCAAGTCAGAAATGATAAGAGGGTGAGTGTATATGGAGTAGCTGTGGCACCACAGGATGCAATATGGAAGCTAGCCGTTGTCAGAACCAGAGAACAGGAGGATTAGGTCTGTAAATTTCTTTTTCTGTTAAATCCTTTCATCTCTCCTCATTGTCAGATAAGGACCACAGTCTGGTTGTTCACTCTGGAAACACAAATACATGCCCTTATGACAAATATTTATGAAAAGGGAGAATCTTCATAAAACAGCATCGAAAACTTCCTCTCCAAAGTGATTAGATGCCCATCTGAAATATTTAAACACACATTACACATATGCATAATGGTACCTCTAATAGTATTTGCAAGTATTTCCTAAGATATCCTTCATTGTTATACCTGCACTCTGAAAAGATCATGTACTAAGCTCCTTGTGTTGGTTTGTGTGCCTATCACCTACAGTAATTACATTAAAAGTTACAGGATTAACAACATGCTCCTTTATTACACTGGTTTTGATTGAGTCAGATATCTTTTGTTTCGCCCTACAATTACAGTATTAACCTAAAATAATCTTTAAAAGATCAACATCGCACGCATAGGGATGATTTCTTAGATCACCCCTCTCCTAAATCCAAGTGAAGATTACGCTTAAGACACAAACACAACCTGAGATGTTCACACGCAAAATAAAAGAGGTCAAATGAAAAAAAAAAAAAATCACCCTGGTTATTTTGCCTTCAGAATTTTTAAATATTTTCCCAACATCTCAGCAAAATTATGCATTTTAAAAAGACTGCAGGCACTGAAATGATTGTCAGTCATGCAAATAATCACTTACTTACACTGTATGAGTTTGGTTTGGAGAAAGCAAATTACCATTTGAAAATAACTTGAAAAACACTCTGGGCTAAGAGCTTGCTTTATAAATTTTAGCTTGGCCACAATTTTTCTTAACCTTTTTCTCCTCCGTCTCCATTAGGTCACTATACTGATACAGTCCAAATTAAAAAAAAAGCATTCAGCTGCCACAGGTGCATTCAACATTATTTAAAATATGATCATGTAAAGAAATAGTAAATGCTGGCTGCATCTGAAGGTCAAAATTCAAAAAACTTCAGAGTTATGCAGCAGCAGTCCTGTCTTATGCTGTTTTTTCCTGTGATGATATTGGACTTTGTCAAAAAACCCCTATATCTTACACCTAGAATTAGTTGTTGAATAAAATATATATTAGAAATAATAGAGCTGATATTAATCTTGTTTGACTCTGCCGAGAAAGTTTTACAGCCATGCAGATTATGAACATCTTAATTTTGTCCATCACTGCTGAAAATAAAATAGCTTTTGGATATAATTTCAGGTGCAAAAACCACAATAAAATTGAGGCAGGGGTCCTGCTTTGATACAAGAGCAGGACATGAAGAGCACACAGTAGGATGTGAGATCTTCCTACTTCACCAGTTTGGGTAGTAGTCTAACTATTTTACCCATCTAATCACCTTCTGCTTTGGACAAACAATCACTGTGTGTATGACTTCAGACTCAATTTGTCAGGTCTTGTTTGACCCCATCTGCCAGGGCTGACAAGTCCAAAGAGCTGATTTAATATATGAGACGGGGTTATCACATCTTCATCTCCAAAACTAGGCTTGGGCCACATGACTTCCTAAGGTATGCCAAAAACCACAAGACCCTTCTAAAACGGCTCAATACCAAATATGCTGAGCAGCCACAGCATTCCCTTGCTCTTGAAAAACAGTGTCTCTAAGAAGTAGTAGGTCCTCACAGATGTATCAGTACTGATCCCTGTTGCCATCCAGGCAGTCAAGTCCCTAAGAAACACAGGAGGTTGGAACTAGATCTTTACGGTCCATTCCAACCCAAACCATTCTGATTCTTTGATTTTAACCCACTTGACAAAAACGTAGGTTTAAAGACTTAACTTTAGACACTGATTTTTAAATGATTTCCCATCAGTGCTTTACAATATAGAAGTTTTCCAACCTACTGAAATGCAAACCTTGCAGCATGAACATCAATAGAGTGCACAACCTCAGCTCCTGTACTAAAAACCTCTGTACCCCGAACTACCACAAATGTACAGCCTTTGAAATAACCGTACATACAAACTGGTCAGGGATAAACATCTCAGTACAGCCAGAACTTATCAGATCAAAAGCTGGATTCTTGCAGAGTCATTATGGTACTTTCCATCCTTATTTCAGCAAAAAAATGTACCCAGCACTGTTTTGGTTTTAAGAGTATAATCAAATTGCAGAATCATTCTCTATTTAGTGCTGGTCCCACTGAAGCAAAGTTCCTGTTCGGTGGGAGGAGAGTCCCTTATAACAGGAAAAACAATTGTGCCAGGTTTAATCAAAAGTGAAAAGGATCTAGTGAATGTTCCCTTTGAGCCACATAACCCACCGCTAATTTGAAGACAGGCTCTGAAACGAGGGTAATAAAAAACGTCCTTCAGAGTAACCAAGGAATACTGAAGAGCAACTATGACTGCAGCTAACACCAACATCTGCAAGTCTGCTCCCTGATACTGGGATGCTTTTCGCCTACCTGAGAAGCAATAAAAGAAGAGGTAAGGGAGGGAGGAGGGAATAAAATCCCCCTGCAACACACCAAGGGAAATATAGCTTCTTGACTACAGGCTTAGCACTTTTACTGTTCTCTAGCATTTCTTTCTCCTCCTTGACCTCCCCTGTACAAATATATACAGAGCTGAAGAGCAGGCAACTCCGTGAAGACAAAAACAAGTGGGAAATCACTCATGCTGAACGATGCAAGTTCGTATGACATGCACTAAGGGCAGGCTTGGCAGATCAGATGCTGCCTGAATAGCCTCTGATTATTGAAATACATTTATCAATTAGGGGATTTTGCATCTTATCAAAATCTTTCATTAACGATGCTTTAGCTGATTAGTTAGAACGTCACCATAAATAGAGAGTTTTGACAGGCTGGAGGAAATTTATGACGTGAAAAATGCACTGACCTGCTCACATCAGGAAACCTGACTGGAAAATAAAGAACTTGGCACTTTGGTCTGATTATTTTTTCCAAATCCTTAGGTCTGTGGTCAGGAATCAGCTTCATAAATTTTCCAATGGATGTAAGAAATGATTCCATATTAAAAGCAGAGTTGAACACCACAACATCAGCCACCAAACTGCAAAAAGCAGTTAAGATTAATGAATGTACTGCTGCCGCAAAAGGAACAGAATTATTTTAGATGTAGTGGAAATAGGACATGTATTCTCATAAACAAACAAATTATGCAAGTGGAACAATAATTAAAATCAGACTTTTCATAGGAATTAGAAGTCAATTATGTACCTTAATCAGAAATGTCTTGATGTCTGTCTATTCACTCTTTGAAATATGTTTTAACTTTTTGTTAACTAAGTAATAAATTACTACTATTAATCACAAGGGGTATATCCTATTCTCTCTGTGGATGAGTTTTTGTTCATAAATAGCAAAAATAGTATTATTCTTACTGATTACTTACTCATTATCCCTTAAAAGCATTATAGACAGCTAAGGCCCACTATAATACCACTTTTGGAGGAGTAAACTTGGAAGAAAATGGAAATTCCTTCCAAAACCCTTTGTACTGAAGGACAACTTACCTTTGGTTAACCTAACTTCAACCAACCATGTGTGCCAGGTAGCAAGATACTAGAGAAATGGAATTTTACTTTAACCTCTGTGTACATAATCTTGATTAAAAGTGTATTCACCAAATATATGTAAAAAACACATAACACAGTACAAAAAAAAAGTCTGCAAAAATCTGGCATATAAATGCAATATTTTGTTCTTTACGTTGTGTTTTAAAATCAGCCAGATCAATAACTTTAAGACGTAGTTAAATGATAATGTAGATGTTATTTCTCCACTTGAAGTCAGCCTGGAGAAAATGAGAAGCTATCAAAACCCCTGAAATATCTGGAAGTTTATCCAGGAAGTGCTGACACAAACTTAGCTACACTGGCAAACACGTAATGCTAACAAGGGTAAGAAATGCTTACGGCCCGATGGCTTTCTCAGTATGTTCTATATCGTAATACAGAGCTATGGGTCGTATGATACACTGAGGACACGTGTTCATCAGTCACCGGGCTGGTGAAAAGTATATTTGAGGTGAGAGACTGTCATTCATCCCCGCTGCACCTCAATGCTGCCTGATCAAGAAAGAGACCTGACACTGCTCACCAAAGCAGCAGGAGTCAGCAGGAAAAGCAAAAAAAAAACAAAACCAAAACCAACATTAAAGAGAGAAATAATCCTTTTCAAGTAGGCTGCCAGTGCTGAAATGTTTTCTGGAATCCCACCCTCTTTCTCACCTATGGTTTTTAACCCATTGGTTTCCTTGTACTTGTACAAACTATCCAGTCATCTTTTCTGCACTGATTTACAGATGACAGGAGACAACGCAGAAACCCAGCACATTTCTTTGCTGCTTGCTGACATGTAGCAAAGGCTTCAACACCCTCATCTCTGCCTCTCTTGTGCATGAAGTCTCATCTGCCCAACTTTTTTCGTAGATGTTCTGCCTATCAATGGCAAATTAGAAAGATCCTATCACTGTCACTGCCCTAGCAGCTAAAAGGAATCTGAAGCATCATTGAGAGATTTTATTATACTAATTGGAAACACCAGGGAGGAAAAAAAAAAAGATGAAAAATTCTCTTCCTTAATGATACAAAGCACCAACCTAAAGATTCAAAGCACCCTGATTTTAATCATTTCCAAAACTTCTGTCCAAAGCTGGAAAGATACATTTTCCCATTTCTAAGAGATTGGGAAGACAGGAAGATGGAACTTCTTTGTAGATGACCACTGGGTAGTTACAAACAGTACAGAGGAGATGGTTTCTATCTGCTGTAATAAATAGGGTATCTGCAGCAGCAGCAATGGAAGATGAGTATTATATAAATACATGGAGAAGCTTTTGGAGGCTGAAGGAGACAGAATGGAGCATCTATAGAATTCATCTCTTTTTTTTTCCCCTTATAAAAGAAGATATTTTTATTATCTTAAAAATGTATACTTTGAGGATAAATGTTTGTCATCTTATAATAGATTGTGAAAAATAACTGCCATAATAAAGCAAAACCTCTCTATATAAAAATATTTCTTGCCTCAGTGCCAAAAACCACATCTTTTTGTTGTAACATCTGAAAATGGCTGCTACTGTTTTCAGAAGATCTTTCACCACACTTCCCCATCTTTACTGCTCAGTAAGTGAGATGTGCTGCAAATGCTGTGGCAGAAGCAGCTACAGAATGGTCAGAGTATACACAGATCATGACGTGAGAAATTTCAGTATCAACTGGCTTATATTATAAAGATGCAAAAGCTTAACTTGTGCCTTGAAATGCTCAATCCCTGTTCCTAATAATTCTCCTACTAACAGGCAGGTGAGACAGATGATGGAAATTAATTTCTTTCAGTTCAAAAGAATCGAGTTTTGCTGTTTCACTTAGGTCTGTACTTAGTGCCTAACCACAAAGCTCTTCAGTGGTGTTGTTATTAACTTCTTTCATTAACTCAGATTCGAGAAATACATTTGTTTTTAGCAACAATAAAGAGCTGCAGCCTTTAAAACGTCTGGGTATTTTAGCACTGCACAATTTCTGAATACTAGATGAAAGAAATATAAGGATTTATCTGGTGTGTTTACTGCCCTCTCTTCACAAGAAAACTACTGCAGTACATTTTAATTTCTGTTTATTTCCCTAAAACCCTCTACATAATTTCAGTTGGATGCAGTAAAAACTATGGCCAAGCAAAGGCTGATTAGCTGCAGCTTTGTGAGGCATCTGTGAAACAAAGCATTTCACTCACGGCCAAGACACAGGTTGAAATCCCTGCTACTAATGGGAGCACCATGGTAGCCAGTATAGCCTCAGTGGTCTTTATACAACTAAATTGAGATGAGTTTACAAAGCAGATTGTTTCTGCCACAGCTCTTTTATCAACTTCTCCTCAGGACTCCTGAAGTACCGTGGTTTGCTACAGGGTCTTCATTTATAGGAAGGCTTATGATTTTGCAAGCTTGTAGACAGAAGGACACCTTAAATAGCACAGAGCAGTGTGAGGAACACCTACCATGAAAGAATCTGGTTGTAACCATACTGAAAGTCCCTTTCCTGGCATTTCTGGACAGGATATGCCAATTGGTTCTCATGGAAGTAGAGGACCTTTTTCAATTTGCCAAGGTCAGGGCGGAGGGCAACGAGTTCAGCCAGGTTAAGCACCGAGCTTGCAAAGAGGATCCTGGAAAACAAGGAGAACAGTGTTTAGTGTCTGTGAGCATGCTCACAGGGGTCACCCCTTCCCCTTCTCCCCACCCCCCGCAAGAAAAACATAACCCCTATAGGGACACATCAATAGCTAAGCCTTAATACCATGTAGCAGCATTCGAAGTTTTGATCTCTTAAAAAGCAGCTGCTAAGAACCCAACTAGAAAAGCATCGAATCTCATTGGTCTTCCCAGCTCGGTTACAGAGAGATGCAAAATAAAAAAGCTGGATGGATTTTATTGAAAAAGGCAAGAAAAGCTGTATCTGAAGGACAAATGGAACAAAGATAAGGCTGACTAGGGAATACTTTGCTTGCCAGTTTCATTACACTTTACTTCTTTATGCAACCAACTACTGAAATTCAATATATGAGCAGGAATGGCACATGTTCCTGTTATGACATAAACCCTTTTGATTTATGCAGTGCACTTATCTAGCACGGTCTAGCTTTCTTTTTCTGTCCTTCTTCCTCCCACACCCCCTTTTTCTGGTTTATTTTCACATTTTTATTAGGTATCCTCTGTAATGAAATGTTGTTTTTACCCCTGCACCCCAATATTGCCATAGCACTCCTGCTATTCCAGTCTACAACATCACACACATACTTCCATCATACAAAGCAGACACAAACACCACTAACAAGCTGCTATATCAGCCTCATGTAACTTAGCAGGCTATCAGGAAATGAATGTATTTAAATGTATAATGTGAAATCGTGACCCTCCTGTAACCAGTGGCAGATTCCCCTGCATCTCACCAAAAGTATATGAGCATGTCCTGTCCCCTGTCTAATGCCGCTTTCAAGCAAATCGAATCCTGATCCCACAGAAAATGGCAGAGCCACAGATATTTGTGTTACACATTTCTCATCACAAGGGATACAGGAAAAAAAAAAAATTAAGATTAGGTAAACTGCATGTAAAACATTAAGCTTTAACAAGCTACTTTTCAACTTTTCTTTGCTATCCACCATTTTAGTCACCCAGATTCAGAACTGATGTACGCAATTGTTTAGTTCTTTTAAAATCTTTCCTATTTTTATCCTCATTCTTCCTATTCTTCCCTTTTCACTCCTATTCTTCCTATTTTCATATCTATCTTGAGTTCAAGATTACTGCCAAACCAACATCACTAATATTAAAAACTCCTGATTGTCTGCCCACCTTAAAACTCATGAACTTCCCCAAACATCCATATCTATCATATTATCACCTACACTAACACACGTCATTCTTAGATAATCTGTATCTACAGAACAAACACTTCCTAGAGAACAGATCCTGTATCCATCTTCATCAACCTGAGTCAATGCTAATCTGAAAGGCTCACGAAAGAAAGAGATGAATGTTATTGCCTTGTTCATCAAATATTTGATCGTTCTAAAGGGACTGTCAAACGGAATGCCAATTAAGATACGAGCTCGGTTTATTACGAGCTATACCGAGAGGAAAAAATAGTTTTACCTAAGTCATCATTTATTTGTCACAAAGAGTAATAACCTCTGGATCTCATAACGACCTGGGTGCCAGACTCCAAGCAGAGGCAGGAAAGGTTCCTACGGGCAATGCAAAACCCCTGCTCAGAGATGGCTGTGAATTTAGCACTAGAGTGACAAAGAAAAATACAAACCCCTAAGAAAATATACCCCAAACATCACAAAAATGAGATTAAATGGTCGCTTGGCAAAATTCTGGCTATTTCTGTATTGCCTTATAGTTGATCCTTTACTGTTTTTTAAGAAAATCAGCAGTGAGTTAGAGAGAAAAAAGGAATTGATGGAGGTTAGCATCTATGCACTTGTGCTTGAAGGAAAAGAGGGGGAAAAAAGAGATGGCACATTGGGAGGGAAACCATGGGAAGCAGCACAGCGCAAGGCACAGAAGCAAAAGTGGGAAGAGAAGACAGTGGAGGTGCCAAGGTTAACATGGTGACTGAGGAGAAAAGCACCATGAGAAATGAGATCCAAGATTGAAGCTTGGACAAAACCGTGTAGCTCTGAAATAACTGAACTTGCTCAGATGGACAATGGCATAACTAGGAGAAAAATATGGAAAAAAGATTATTATATCCACAGGAAAGAAAAATAGCTGCTTGGACAAACTGGAGGAATTCAACAGCAGTATTCAAGAGAGCTGGAGCAGAGAGCTGGAGGCTGGCTTCTAGTAAGGCATGAAAGGCCAAAAACTTGGAAAACTTGCAAGAGGTAGACTCAAATTTCCTCCACTGAGAACGGGAAGTGATAAGACTCAACTATCAAGCAGAGTGCTTATCACTGCCCAGCTCATCAATAAACCGGCATCAAGAGAAAAGTGTTGCGATTACCAGCAAATTCAGATTTATAACCTGAAATGATGCTGCCTACATTTGTTACAGCAAGAAAAAATAAAAATAAAACCACTGAAGTGGTGATATTATTAGAAAAAAAACCTTCCTGGTTGGCTTCATAGCATTTCCAGAATTCAAGCCAATGCCTGTGCTCTTATACATTTTTCTTTGCTGGCACAAAAGCTGCTAACCACCACCACTAACCAATTTCTCCAGCATTATAAGCTTAAATAACACCTGACAGCACGAATCCCCGCCAATGTGCCCATGGAGCAGCCGTGTACGTGGCTAATGGACTCACGCAGGGCACTGGAGGATATGCTGGAGTGTATTTCCACTTAACACCTATTACAAGGGAGAAGAAAGGAAAGTTTATTATAATTTAACATGCAACATAAATATATGTCAGTTGTCATTGCGTGTGACATCAACTTTCATTTTACCTCGGGTTATTATTTAAGTAATAAATCCTAACAAGGTGAGCTTTATCATCCCATAGAGTGTATCTGGGAGGTAGAGACACAAGGTGATGGCAAGAACGCTCGAAACATGATAATTCCTGACAGCTGCTGCTTGAGCACAAGTTAAATTGAACAGTTTATCTCAGCATAAAGATGTTATAAGGTTTTATGTTTAATTTAAAAAAATTAACATAAAACCCAGAGAAAGCAGAGTTAGGCAATCTTTCACAAACATGACATACTACAATCACTGTATAAGCTGGATTAGTACTTATTACCATGCTACTAGAGAATTAAGCTGTTTTTAGACCACCAAAGAGCTTTAAATTGCAACTTTTGTCTCTGTAAGAGAAACCTATATTTAAAACGTCTGCTAAATTCAAATTAACAGCTACATCATTAACTTACATCTCACAAGCCCCCTCCCCATTTCAACTGCTATTATGGAATTCTTATCTAGACCTATCAACGCTACAACACATAATATATACAGTACTCTTCAATAAATACATTGTGTGAATCCTCAAAAACCCTGCGTTGAAGGTCACGTTTCTAATGCAACTGCCCTAGCTCTCCTCTCCGAAATATCCCCAAGCATTTTAATGTGTTACAAATGACCTTCTTCCATAGAGCAGGACCATCATGCATGCAGTAGCCCCACCACCTTGGAGGCTGGCCAGATTTCAGGGCCACCATCCACACAAGCTCTGGTCTTACACTCCAGCTTGCGCTTAATCTGAATCATGAAGAAAGATTAGGACAATCTCATAAGATGGGGACAGTCTTTTTAGCAGGGCCTGTTGTGGCAGGACAAGGATTGATGGTTTTAAACTAAAAGAGGGGAGATTTTGACTAGATAGAAGTAAGATATTTTTGAGACTGAGGGTGGTGAGACCCTGGCCCAGAGAGGTGGGAGAAGCCCCATCCCTGGAACCATTCCAAGTGAGGATGGATGGGGCTCTGAGCAACCTGCTATAGTTGCAGATGTCTCTGCTCATTGCAGGCGAGTTGGACTACATGAGCTTTAAAGATCTATTCCAACTCAAAATGTTCTATGACTCTATGATAACAGTCCTTCTGACTTCTGTAGAACTATTTCCGAGAATTAATTTAAGCATGTGGCTAATTCATACAAACATTCATGGGAAGGAAGCTGAGTGTGCTCACATGTTCAGAGCCATGATGTGTCCAGAGAACACTCTGACCTTTGCTATTGCCTTCCCTATTACTGTACATCAAAGGACTGAAAATCAGTAAAAAACAGAAGCCTTTACTTTTTTTTTTAATTACCAGCAGACAAAATGACTAATACAGGTTTCCATTTATATCACACAAATTATAAAAGTAAAGGCGCTAAAGTATTTTTATTTTGCCTTATAAATCCTCCTTGCGTCACGTAACCATGATTTACTCTTTTACAGCATTGCCCTAAATCTTTCAATTGAATTCCCATGCAACTTAACTAAAAACACATTTTGCCTTCCCCTTGGGAGACCACACAGGGCATATTTATGTATCTATGGATGTGGAGGCTGAACACTCCAATTCACCAGGCGTACAGCACTAAGAGTTTAAAACAGCACCTGACTTTTATTGGAATATATTTGCTCTGTTTGGCAGAATCTCTGCCAGTGTTTGGACACTGTTTGCTCTGCAGCACAGGTAACCCAGCTCTCCCTGGAAAAGGAGGTACCATAGGGTACGATCCTGCACTAAACGTGAAATCCAAGGCCATAAATCTCTGCTGCAGAACAACTACATTCACAGTAAAATGAGTTTATGATTGAAGATCTGGAAGTCCAGAAAAGAGGTACGAGCACCCTTCATCAGCCAGGTATCACACTAAAATAGAGTTAGATTTGGATACTGCTACAAATATGAGCCTTTTAGAGGAGACAGGTACCAAAACCACCTGTTCATTAACACAGACTGAACTGACATTCATCCAGCCTACAGGAGGGGAGCAGGGTGCCGGAAAAAGTGTCTTTGCACCAGTTTAGAACTAAAACCTTGAGCACTCAGGGGCAACAAATCCCACTGTACTTCTAACAAGGCACTGGCCACTTTGTTCTCACAGCTTCAAATTACACTGCACTGATAAATCATAAAATCATAGAATGGTTTGGGTTGGAAGGGACCTTAAAGACCATTTAATTCCAACCCTCCTGGCATGGCAGGAACACCTCCCACTAGACCAGGTTGCACAAGGCACATCCAACCTAATCTTGAACACATTCAGCATTGGGGCATCTAGAACCTCTCTGGGCAAACTGTGCCAGTGACTCACCACCCTTTGAGTGAAAAACTTTCTAATTTCCAATCTAAATCTCCCCTCGTCCAGTTTGAAGCCATTACCCCTCATCCTATCACTACAAGCCCTCATAAAAAGTCCCTCCCCAGCTTTCTTGTAGGCCCTCTTCAGATACTGGGAGACCACAATGAGGTCTCCCCTGAGCCTCCTCTACTCCAGGCTGAACAAGTTCAACATTTCTTTTTCCTGAAATTTCAATTGGGAACCCTAATGTCACAGAGCAGCAAGTCTTCAACCCTCCAATTTTTACCTCAAATACAGACTTATTCTGGGCACTGTTCTTATGCGCTCAGCACAGTGAATTCAGGGTGCCACTGGAGACCACACAGCCACTACAACCCAACACATCATCACTAACTGAAAAACACAGAACACAGTCGCACCATTGCTGATTGCTACATTTTCTCTGGTTGATCAGAAACCAACCAAAATTTGGAGCCATTAGGGGAACCATTTGCAGTGAGATTAGGGGCAGCTCATCCTTTTGGTGAAGGCAAGCAGGGGTGGGATATGAAGCACTCAACACTGCTCTGCTATATTGGCTCCCTAAAGGTCCAGGAGAAGACAAGGGGTATGACCATAAACAGATCCACCTTGAGAAATAAGGGCTTCAAACATGATGGTGTCTTCAATCTCCTCAAGATCAAACCTGAGGGCTTTGGTTCCTCCATCAAACAGTTTCCTTGATTTCAACCCAGCAATTCAGACAAGCCCATGGATTTGGCTTTAAGTTATTTTTCAAATGTAAACTGAATATCAAATAGCATTATTAATGCCTGGAATGCTAAACAGACCAGTTAGTTTTGTTTATTATTACACATGTTTTTATACGATCAACTTGCAGAAGTTGCATTTTATCGCTAGACCAAGAATACACAAATTGCAGTCAGATATAAAATGCTTTTCCATTTCCCATTAAACAATAGATGCCTCTGAATTTCTGAACAATAAATACTAATAAGTGATAATACATGGCAGTATACAGTGTAATAAATAATAAATTAACAATAATTTTTTGACATAGAATGTACAAATGTCAAAATGCTTATAGACACTACAATATATACCTCATGAATTAAGGTTTTCTAGATAGAGCATAATTTGAACTGTTTACAGAAATAATTAAGTCTTACTATTTTAACACTCTATTTTTCAGAACAAATCACAAGGGCTGTCATGCCTTTCATCTTAATTAGGCCATGTGTTTGTCTTATTTATTTCTATGTACTTTCATAAACGTTTACAAATATTAATTGTAAAGAAAAATATTTTTTCCTCTTGCTGTAATTAGTATATGTACATATAGTGCACAGTGATAAATATTCATGGCTGCTACCCACTCAATAGGTTTGGATTTGGGGTTTGTCTTGTATCCTACAAGACAGTAGAAAAGCACAGCTTGTTTGGAATTCATACTGCCAATCCTGTTCTTATAGGCTTTTAACTTAAAAATACATCCTCCTTCATTGTATAGCATGTTACTTTGGATTACAGTTGAAATTTTTGTTCCTCCTGTGACAGACCTTAAGTTATGTTTTCCAAAACCATTTACTGCCCAGAAATCAAATGCATTTTCCCCTTCTTCAAATATACCAGACCCCAAAGAAAAACTCTAAACTCTTGCATCTGCTATGGGACACAGCTGGAGAAGGACTTTTTATAATGGCCAGTAGTGACAGGACAAGGGGTACTGGGTTCAAACTGGAAGATGGTAGATTTAGACTGGAAATTCTTCACTTTGAGGGTGATGAGACACTGGAACAGGTTGTCCAGGGAAGTTGGGGATGCCCATCCCTGGAGGTGTTTAAGGTCCGGTTGGATGGGGCTTTGTGCAACCTGGTCTAGTGGAAGGTGTCCCTGCCATGGCAGGGGGACTGGAATTAGATGATCTTTGAGGTCCCTTCCAACCCAAACCATTCTCTGATTCCATGATTAAGAAGGGGGCTGCATTTCCAAACTCACTATCACACATCCCACCCTTTCCTGTGTGTCCTCATGCCACTCAGACTTTCAGACCTATGTCAGGACTGAGGGTAGAATTTTTGAGGACCTTTCATCTCAACCTGCTGACCCCACTGATGTTATCCAGCAAAAGTAGAATTGGGCTGAAGCTGAGTAATAGCAAATCTCTCACATTTAAAACATTCCAGGTTAAATACACGCATTATTTCATTTGTGAATTATTTAGATTCTATCTCAATTCCTTCCTATCCCTTTGAATCTTTATTTCAACCAGCTGATCAGAATATTTACATACAATCAAAACTCAGACTCCAATTTCAGGGCCAAATCCCTAGCTGACAAACAGTTGAGAACTACACTTATCACTATTTTTGATGACCTTTAACTCAAAAAGATACCAGAAAGGATGTGAAAACAGTGAATCAAAACTACTCTTCTACTTAACATCAAGAAATAAGCTTGAAAGAGACTCTCTCACACAGATAAGACTTTTACACTTTGGAGGGGGGTGTATTTTGTTTGGATTGCCTCAGTTCTTAGGCAACAACACTGAAGCTTTTGGATTTTATTAAGTGTGTGGTACTATTTTTTTTTTCCTGATTTGTAATTAAATTTGGCTTCAATTAATTACTGACAGATGCACATTTTTACTTCAGTGGCCAGATTGTTCACCATGGGCTACATCATCCTCTCTGCTTCCATGAAGGGAGAGGTCGAGACCAAGCCGCAATAGCTGCGGTGATGGGGGGAAAGAGAACGCCATGAATCCACATCCTCTTCCTCCGATTTTGTCAGAATTAAATAATGAAGTAAAGGCATCTTATTAGAGTAGAACATAAGCAAATCAAAATAACCCATTAGTGAAAAGTAGCCGCTGCTGGAAGGTTTATAGATGTATGGACTAACTCTGCTCAAATATGCTGTGATGGAGTAAGAAGCAAGACAGAAAAAGGACACAGTGTCATAAGCAACAAATTCATGAAGGGTAAATATACAGGATGTAGTGATGTATAGTGATTTATTTTTTTTAAAAAAAAAAGACTTGTAAAACTGATGTTCTACTTAAACAGCATTTAAATAACATTATTTATTAATGTCTGCAAATTCATTTCATTTGGTATGTTTTCTGTCCAACTGTGAAGAAAAACCAAACCTGTCAAATGACTGCCATGAAAAATGCCCAAGAGGTTGTAGCAACATGGAAAAGTCCTAAAACTACAGTTAACAACGCTAGTATTCAGTAGCAAATCTGAACAGCAAACTTAGAGGACCATTACTTCACATCATCTGGCATTAGTTTCAATCCAGGAAAGACAAAAGAGATTGTCAACAACACGGGCACACGGACCTCACTGTAAGTGAGACTGATTTATCCCATTGAAGGGGAATCAAACTCAGTGCAGCACAGATCCACCAAAATAGTGAGAGCTTCCCTTAAAAAGGTTTATATGAATCAATGCTCAAATGAATGAATTACAAAGTAAAACAACAGCTGATTTTTATTTTAAAAAGTTTTGGCCAACTCAAAATTCAAATCTTCTCCTAATTTTCAAGTTTTAAAACAGGGGAAGACACACTTGCTTTGCACAACTGCAGAGAATATGACTATGGTCTTAGCAGATCAGTTAGTTTTACATTTCAAGTGCCTTGAAAATCCTGTTCTCCAGTATTTCAGACTGTGGTCTTAGCAGATCAGTTAGTTTTACATTTCAAGTGCCTTGAAAATCCTGTTCTCCAGTATTTCAGATTGGTTTGTATGTTGCTTTATGCACCTTGATAGCTAAATATTTTTTTTTACAGATTTGAAGACTATCATTAAAAGGAACTTAGTTTTCTTAGCAAATGGATTTCACATTTTTCTAACATCCCATGGCTCTGATTTCACCTCACACAATCTATAAACCTCAAGTCCTTTAAAAAATATTTTTATGGAAGCTCCTAGCTAATTTGCTCAAAAAAACTCCCACTACAGAGTATCAACCCAAGGCATAAATACTGCCTAAGAATGGAGACCTCAGGAAAAGTGGGATTCCTCCCAGGAACTAATACAGTCCTTGAAAAAACTCAGACTGTCATAAAACCTGAGCAGCTGGCAACTCTGTCACCATGAAGTATCCATATGGAAGACCGAGATGTGTCAAACTACCCAAAACGAGTTTGGATAGTGCAGAAGATGGAATAAATAATTCAGTATCTTCAACACTTTCAACAGCAGGTAGTAGATATGCTACCTGCTCCTACAACATGCCAAAATGTAACATGCAAGTGAGAGCAAGCGAAAGAATGTGAGTATTTCCAACCTGTTTTCATGAGAATATTTTGCTCGAGGAACTTCTCTTTTTAGAGGCATATGATCCATATCAGATGTTTGTCAGGAGCAGGCAGCACTACAGAACATTAGGAATAACTATGTATGTTCACAAAGTGCATATTCCTTCATATACATATATTAAAAAAACTTACCATAATCAAATATAATTTAAAAATAGGAGGAAAATGCAAATATTTATTTTTCCCAACTGCCCTTCACACTTCTGTAATATCTGTTGCTGCAGCATAGTGTGAAGTTCCCTGCCTTAACATAAACCAAGCAAACTATTCCGTGTGATCAGTGAACTGGCAACAGAACTACAATTTAAGTGTTTCTGCTCTGTGTTCGTGCAATAGTTCAACTATAAAACTACACTGTGCAGCGTCAATCTGCTTCCTGGAAGAAATAGTCACATATTGATGCATAAACGTACATCATTTACACTTACAGAAGACAAAATGATGCTTCTGTTCCCTAAGAAATTAAAATAAGATTATTTGAAGTTTCTAGAGTCTCTAGACCTCGATTTGGAGGATCAAACCCCTTCCCACATGGAGATATTTAACAACAAGCACCAAAAACCCAAGGAGAGCGAGTAAACCAATATTCAACAGCATATCAATAAGCAAAACGTCAGTCTCCGTGTATTACACACTATTTTCAGCCACTACACTTTCTGACTAGAACATTTTTCCACTCGGCAAAGTCGACGCTCGCTACCAGATTTGAACGATTACATCGCAATGGCTGAATGACCGACTGAAGTAAGATTTCAAAGAAGTGAGACAAACACTCTCCTAAATTCAAAAGCTGCCAAACATATTTCATCAGACTTTCAAAAAATAATTGTTTTGTCTGTTCTGAATTACGCTCTGAGTGCTTTAAGAGCGGTTTCTCTACAAACATGGCTAAAGATCACAAAGGGGAGCATTTGGATTGAATGTAACCCTTCAGTCATATATTTATTAAATAAAACTTGCATTGTGCCTGGCATATACCATAAGCTGATTTATTTCCATTTACATAACATTATTTTAAGTGTAATCTCTACTGATGTCCTATCATTTTATTTCACGTGTTATCACAACAGGTTTTCATTTATAATGCCATCAGTGAAAGAAAGGGAATAAAAGTCTCAGCTTTGCAGCTCAGGCAAGGCAGTTTGAAGCTCGTAACATGGGACATAAGGGACCAATGCAAGAGCAGGGACGCAGGGAAGAAAATTTAAAGAAAAAAAAAATGTGCTAAACTAATTAAAGTGAGAGAATGTGACAGTTCTGAAGCTGAAGCTTTTTGCCCATTTTTCCTCTGCAGCTCCTGGCTGAGAGCTTTGCAAGGTTAGCAACTACACCAGTCATTTACAGTCACATTTGGTCAAGTTTTACAACAGGGATGAGTTCCCTGAGTAAGCGAATCAAACCCCAACACTGCAAAATTTTGAAAACTTCCCCACATGGAAAAATCCAGTAATAAAATAATAATCTACTAATAATACTTCTATGGTTCCAGGTATCTTACAAATGATGTTTTCTTAACACTTCTCATACACAACTACAGTATTCTGAAACCTGTGAACTCCTAACATTAAAGCATCCAGTGCTGAACTTCCATTATTCCCCAGTAACACGCAGGAGAAATTCACGCCTCTGGAGTCAAAGTCATACATAACAAAGTGAGAAGAATATACTAGATGCTTTCTAATCTTTAAGATTAAGAAACTGAGGCCAAAGCTTGCTTATCAAGGGCCACGAAGAGAGCCAGGGCCACAGTGAGAACTCAGGAGCCCAAGCCAGAGTTGAAGATAAGCAAGTGTCACGGACTCGCGATTTAATCAACTCATATATTATCACTCTGTCTACATATCTCACAGACCCTGCTCACCACAGTACCTGACAGACATCCTGAAATTAAATGTTATCTTCATGGGACTGTACGTAGCGATACAGTACTTTCAGTTATCATATTTTCAGGCATAGATAGGACATATATATACACATACATTTGTGTGCCGTGTACACACAGATATACCTATACATAACATGCACATATACTATATACATACAGATTTTCTGCGCTTCTGTCAAATTCCACCATAAAACTGTGAAGTATTCTGAATTAAGCTATTTAAACTGTGGCCAGAAAAATTGTTGACAACAGCTAATTTGTTATTGGGAAGAGATCATACATCTCTCCATCACAGAAAGCTAAAAATCTGTTGGCGGTGGTTGGCCGACAAGCTTTCAGATCTGCAAAAGCTGAGCAAAGTGAAATAGTTCTGGTCAAGGGCTCCAAATAATCCCATTTTTCCAGTGATGCCTTTGGACTACATGTAAAACCTTTCAGGAGCTCCTGAAAAGGCAACTTTACTCAAGCTGTTTGTTAAGATGACCGGAGATATTCTTTGGAAAGTATTTCCCAAAAAGTTCTGGAGCGCTGGTAGCTGTACAATCATATGGGATTAATTTTCTGTATATATCTCTATATATTGCTGGAAGAAACAAATTAACTTTAAAATTCAAAGATCTTTATACAGCCCTGTGCTCTTAGGTACAAATATTTAAGTAAGCTGTACTTCCTGTCAAACACTGAAATGGATATTAAATTACATTAAATTATTATAGATACAAGCAGTAAAATTTCTTTTCTGCTTTCTCCGTTGGCTCCAGCATCTTGGTATTTCTTGTGTGGAGTATAAAAGATAATTTAATATTATCTGTGATTTAAATTCCTGCTTCTATTAAAATCTTACGTGTGTGCTGAATGTATAAATGCATGCCCAGAAGCCTGTGCCAGAAATCGTCTCACGAATATCCCTCATAAGGGGTGACTCTACAAACTGGCTCAGAAAAACAGTATTTATTTACCACGTTCATCTCCTGAGCATCTTGCAGTGATTTCAGGGTGCCATCCGTTCATTCAACTTTATTTTTTTTTTCTCAAAAAGAAATGAATAAACAAACAAAACACACAGAAGGAAGGAACAATTCCAGCCTCAACTGAACCCAAACCCCCTCAAATAAGCCCTATGACCACCAATTTTACATGCTCAGCATACCAGGAGCTGCCCCAATCTGCAGGCACACCAGGAGGGGGAAATGCTCCTCTTGAATTCATAGATGATATTAAAAGGAAGTAATATAGTTAGTGTGTAAAAGAATAACAGAATGGCAGGGGTTGGAAGGAACCTCTGGAGATCATCTACTCCAACACCCCAGCTAAATCAGGGTCACCCAGAGCACGTTGGCCAGGCAGGTTTTGAAGGAGACTCCACAACCTCTCTGGGCGGCCTAGTCCAGGGCTCCATTCACCCTCATAGGAAATAATTTTTCCCTTCTGTTCAGATGGAACCTCCTGCGTTCCAGTTTGTGCCCATTGCTCCTTGTCCTACCACTGGGCACCACTGAAAAGAGTCTGGCCCCATCCTCTTGCCCCCCGCCCTTTAGCTGTTGATAAGCACTGATCAGATCCCCTCTCAGTATTCTCTTTTCAAGGCTAAATAGTCCCAGGCCTCTCTTAAGAGAGATGCTCTGGTACCTTAATTATCCTTATAGCCTCTGCTGCAGTAGTTCCTTGTGTCTCTTGAACTGGGGATCCCAGAACTGGACACAGCACTCCAGGTGTGGCCTCACCCACAGAAAAGAAAGGGAGGGATGGGGGAGAGGAAAAAAAGAAGACGTGAAATCTCCCTCTCTGCTTCTGATGCAGGACCTGTGGATTGACTTGATGGGAAAGAAACAATTTGGTAGATAAAGTATAAAAAACCCCACTATTTTTTTAACTTCTCTCTTGCTCTTGTGTATTAGTAGAAAGAAAAAATCAAGGAGGAGCAAGGCACTAGTGAGAAAATACCAAGCCAAAACTGCATCCATCAGGGTGATACAGTGCAGTATTCTGACCAGTCCCACCATAGGCCTCCTTAGGGCTACTGTTTCAAGTAAAAGTTAAATAAGATTGCATAGGAGCAGCTCAAGATTGACATTTTCCAGATTTGTATCACATTACATTATTTGAATGAATCTCAACTTTTTAAAACATCCAAACACCAAAGAAAAGCGAATGAGGGCTGTAAAAAAAAAAAAAATCCTCCTAAGAAATAAGACTGCTACTAGAAACAAAAGAGCCACCCATGTTGAGTATTATCAAATAATAGATAAGAATATCTTTAAGAATGTACCATCCCCTCTCTTTATTGCAAGATTAATATGAAAAATTATTCTACAAGCAATTTTCACCCACAACTTTACTCAGGTTGTGCCTATAGGTCTTCGCACATCTATCTCACAAGAGTTGCTGGATGCAGCCCAAGGTTCCCCCAGGAGCTGCTCTCCCAACCACCCCACCTTCGAGGTTCAGAGGGCTCAGCTTTACTGAAAGGCTACAGCCCCAAAACTACAGGAAGAGCTTTTCAGAAGTCTGGAAAAAAATATGCAGGATTTTTTTCTAAGTTACCAGAGAAATTGGAAGCAGCAAGTGTTCAACCTCCCTCTTCTCTCCACTCAAAAACACTTACAGAAAGCCTGTTCTTAACCCTTCTGCACTGGCAAAATTCCCTTTTATCTTCCATTTATTTTCATTTTTACCTGAAAGGCAGAGAAAAGTTGGCTTTTATGCACAACATACACGAGCTGGACTTTTTTTTTTCAGTGTATTAGACTGTGGTCAACTTCCACCAATAAGAAGGCATACCTGCATTTCCACAAATATAACAATTTTGCCCTTCTGATTTAAGCTCGGCATATATTTAACGTTAACGTTCATCTATACATGTTCTCACTGTTTAAGAACTTGGCACAGGTGTTATTAATAAAATAAATTTATTTTTAAAAAGGATGCTATTCTATAAGCTTTGAAGCTCACACATAGTATAACTTAACCCAGCTTGGGCTCATCTGGTCTTTAACTGACTCCTTTCATGTGGTCAGCCCACGAGCCATACGTACTGCTGCTCAATCACGCCACTGTACATCGTCAGCGTGAGGATGATTTGCATGATTTGCATTTCCTGTACCGCTTGAGCTTCAATGAGCTCTAAGCACCACGTACAAAAGAAACCACCGCCAAGTAATGCAAAGATTTTAGTTAAACCAGATGAGACTATTTCAGTCGGGCTGCCAATACTAGGGATGAAGAAAAAAAAAAGTCTCAGGGATATCCTGTTAAGTGAGGATTTATTTGGAGGGAATCTGAACCTTAGATTCATAACCTTACTTTTAAAATATAAAATGGTATGAATTCCTTACATGTGGCCTATCAGAAAATAATTCAACAAAAACATTTTATTTTTTTCAATGCTCCTTAGATTTTGGCACTGCATTATGTAAGTTATTTATTTATTTAATAGTACACAAGTGGGTTTTGATTACATTAGTTTTCCCACCATATAAAACTAAAGCTAATTAAACCGAATTCACTGATTGCTGTTTAAAATTTCTCCCTAGAAAGAAATTTTTTATTTTATCACAAATGATCAATAAAAGCTGTTGGACAAATAACTATGACAGAAATAGCATTACAGTGGGCTTCAATGAATTAGTATTAAAGCAAAAAATAAAAAATAAATGTACCAGAGCCTCGTTGTCACAAAAAACAGAAACAGATGGGGAGACAGACCTATATGATGCTACAAATAGATGAATATCTTGTAAGGATCTCAACAAATGTTATAAGACCTAGTCAAAATTTGAAAAACTACAGATTTGCTTGTGCTGCTGTACTGAAGTTCACCTGAAATCCAAACCATAATATAATCATTATGTATAATATCAAAGTTTCAAAGATAATAAAAATACAGAGTATTCTCAAAGCCTTTAGAAGATCTTGGCTAGAAAATAGCACAATTAATATCATCGTTATTTAGTACAAATCCTGTGTTAATAGGAAAGAAAAAAAAATATGAAGAAAGTTTGCTTTAATAAGTACTTTGGAAATGAGGTGCACCCTGTTCCCAACTTAAAATCAAAAGTGCACAAATAAATTTCATGGGCAATACTGTATTTTATAGTAATTCTCTCTTTGAAATAGTAGATAAATGCAGACAGTGGAAAGATTAATAAACACTAGCACGCTGATAGAGCGAACGGCGCGGGACCAGCGACAGGGCGTACATCACGTATGCCTGATAGCGACCCAAGACAGTCTGTTCGAGCGCTCAAGGAATCTGCATATAATCATGCCTAATAAAAACCACAGAAAACTCCACTGCTGTTGGTTCCAGAGGACATTCCTTTTTGGAAAATTAAGGTTGCATCTTCATTTTTCTTTATTGTTCAAATGTAACCAGACGTGAGAAGTGGTAAAAACTGTAACTGAGGGGTTAAATTGTCTCAGATATAAAAACTCCACTTATTCCATTGTTGTCTGCAAATACATAATCAAGAGCAACGTTTAATCGCAACACTTACTTTCTATATTGTAACTGTAAGATTTAGTAATGGGAATTGCTACTGTAATAAAAATGCATTCTGTCATTTTTCCACTTAGAGAGTCCCTGTATCATGCTCTTATTTAAAGGTCAGCTAATTTTATTATGGAAAGTAACTAATAACCTTTATTAATTCTTAGGCTCGCATTTTCCTAGCACACCAACCAAATAAATAACGCAATAAGGGAAGATACAAGACAAACCAAGCTGTTGAATATCGTTCCTACTGTATGGGCAAAAAACCAATCTATATTTGCAATAGACAGAAGAGGTCATTGGAAATTTAACACATGTTTTTTTGCTCTGGAAATTACAAAAGCATGTATAGACGGAGAGCTTTTTAAAAGGCAGGCTGCTGGTCCTCGCCTTGGCTTCATCCTTCCCCATGTTCCAAGATGCTGAGACCAATGAACAAGGTGCTAAGTCCACTGATGTCCAAGTGCAACCAATAATCCCAATATTATACACCACTTTCTTTTTTTTTTAAATTTTCTAAGTTTGCAGGACATGCACAATACTGGAGAATCTAACTAAGAATTTTGCTTACAAACTTTTCCTCTGTTTTTAATTTAATAAAACAACTGAACAACATGAAAATATCAAAGTTAAAAATACATGTATTTTATTCTTGTAACCCTTCTTGTATGGGAAGTATTGTTAACATTTTGCACTATACAAAAAGATGCAAGAATATCCACCGTTTTATTAAGCATTTTTGTTTTACATAAGTAAACCAGGATGCAGCATTATTCATGATCAGCCTTTCCTAGCACACTGCTTTGGATGAGTTTGTTCCTAAGAAACATTACGACGCTTGAAACTAAAAATAGAGAACTATTTTTAGTCATTTAATTACATGAGGAAGAGAAGTTTGTATCAGTCATCTTTAATTTACAGAACAATTCCATAATGCACCCTGCACCTACATCATGAAAATCCCTGGACCCAACCTCTGGGCTCGCACCCCGAGAGCCCCGTGCCGGCTGCAAGGGGAAGCAAAATGGGTTTTAAAAGATTCCAGCAACAATGGTCTTGTGACTAAATCAGAAACAGAAGCAGAAGTCATGAGCCAAACAGATACCTATCGGTTTCCTTGAGCTTAATCTGATTAAAAAGTGGCTCTCAAAAATGTTAAATAGAATGCCACGTCAGAGAGCAGGCAAATGATAAAAATAGCTCATGACAGGAAATCATTATTAAACCAGCGTTACTGGTGTATCTGTTATGGAAATTTCCCTGTAATTTTTCAAGGTTTCCCCTTATGCTTTTTCTTGAGTTGCCTGTTACACTTTCTTTTTTTTCAACCCCCTCAATGGCGTGTAAATTTGAGATGTAAAAAGAAAATTATCACTGCAATTTTCCAACTATACTCTGCTCAATACCATCTCAAGTGTGTCATACATCATCTTGTCACTCACTTTAACAAGAAATCACATAATATTCAGAGGCAGAAAATAATCCAAAATGGGCAAGTGCCACTATGGCAAAAACATATTCAGATGGCATCGCAGAGGGGCGTGGGGGGGGAAGTATCTAAAAAAAAATAATCTTAATTTCAAGGACTTTCATATGAAAGCATCTTAAAATATTTAAGTGGGGGGGAAAGTTTCTAGGAAAAGCTGCTGGGAATGACAAAAGAGCCATTCAAGAGTCCATCAACCAAAATTAGAGTAACAAAACTATTATAATAACAACAATAATTTAATTAATTGTTCTAATAACAACATAAATATTATTATCAACAATAACCGCAGATAATATAATGTCAAAGATCAACCGTAATGTTTTAAAAATTTTACACAAATAAAATCCAAGACCCTAAAAAAAAAGTCATATTATGATCCTTCCTACTATCATCATCCCTCTCACAACCACCCTTGGGATTATTGTGCCTTTAGAGGACTCCATGAAATATAAACTAGACTTGCAGCATCTTCTCCTGCATTTAGTTACATAATCCAGAAAAAGCTTTTACAAAAACACAACCAAACAAAACGTAAACATGAAAAACCTCACAAGGCTAACTTCAATTAATATGGTGTATGGAGGTGACTTTGACAAACCCCTAAAACACCTTTGTTTCTTTTTTTAAATGTCACTGGTGGAGAAAAAAAATCATCAATCAAATGAGCTGGCTTTTCATTGAAAATAGACATTTCATTGCTAATGATGATTCAAGGCTTCCCCGAAGAAGAGTTCTGATTTAGTTGACCACGGACGGGTTGGCTTTCCAGCAGAAGGACACCCAACGACCCTTCTGTGCCACTGCTCATCTTCCTGATGTCCCCTTTGCCCAGCAGTTTCCCCACCACTGCGCAGGGATCCTCAAACACTGGCAAGCTTTTAAATTCCGGAGTCAAACTCAGAATTATTTATTAGTGGCACATCGTAAGACAAATACACAAACACATGATGAGAGGAAATGAAGAGGTACTTCAGAGACATCTAGACAGAATCAGGGCTGGTCTGTAATCAAACTCCAACTACTACCCACCTAAAATCCAAGGGTGACAAGGCATCACAGGAATAATGACAATTTTAAAGACAATAGAGTTGCCATATGCTCTGAAAGTGTTTAAGACCTGCTTGACTTCTGTTCTGGGTGTTGTCATATTCCTTTCACAACAGCCAAGTTATATCTGACTCAGCATGAAAGAGAACGTGCATCCTATTTACAGCAGTGCTTAAGCCTTATTCCACAAAGAGTCTTCCAAGAGCACTCACATTTATTCTTCATAATATCCCTCCCACATTAAGAAAAGATTATCTGATACAGGGAGTAATCAGCTCATGGTCTTAGTACAGTCATGCTCCTTGACAAAGCAGGGGAAAAAATACCCAACTGTAGAGCATTAGAGAGTCAAGGTTCAAAACATCCACTTTTACTGAGATTAACGCAAATTTATTTAGATCACAATACAACAAAACTGAGCATTGTCTCTTGATACAGAAATGAGGGTAAATTCAAAGCTTGTGTGTCTGCATTGTGCCTCTACCAGGACACAGGGAATGTCACAGCCCAAAAACCCAGGAAGAAAAGCTGGTGAAGGTTAAACCAGAAATGGTTTTAATGTTAGAATTAACATTTTACCATGCCAGAACATGGTAAAACACAGAAATTTAAGGGGTGAAATTTAAGATGAACTAAGTTGGAGTCATGTTCAAGTAGGTCTGAAAATTATTTCAGATGCTTTTAAAAAGAAACCAGTTAATAAGACAAATAGCAAAATCCTGAAGCGTGGACAATTTTGCCCTCTCCTCTCTATCCACCTCCACCACTCCTCAAGTCCGCAGCAAGGACACAGCTTGGCAAATCCAAAAGGTGTGAGGTAAGAGACAGAAGGAAGAGAAGACACTTTTCACCACAAGTATGTTGGCAATCAATAATAAATACTGATTTTTCATACCAATTTCTCAATAAACATATAATATCACCAAAACATACCTGTATTATCTGAAATGCTGTCCTGCCACCAGAATTAAATCATTAATTTGAAATATCAATATAGAAGCATGGACTAGTAGATTATTAATACACTATAGTATTAATAATAGCAGGAATAATATCAAGAATGGGCCAGAAGACAGAGACAAGCACACCCTTCCAGGTAAGAACTGAATGGGCAGCATTTGAGTGTGCAACACCAGCCATCTGGATTGATGCAAATTTGTTCGCAAGGCACCTTTCCTCATTTTGTACCCCCACTCAGATTCATTTTCTCTGTATTACCCTAGAACATTAGATATCAAAGAGGAAAACAGGTATTCTTGTGGTTCTTAGAAGCAAAAATATGTATGTGTAGAGTCACAAGGAGGGACAGAACACCTCTGATGGCTGAAGGCTAAATGAGTCATCCACTTCAGAAGAACGACCAGTAATTAAATGAGAATCTGTAAAGCTGTTAAGTGTGAGTATCAATTTCAACCTATGACTCTGAAGGGAGAGAAGCTTCTCATGCACTGAAACCATTGATATATCATACAGTGGAGCCACTTGCAAAATAACCTCTCACCTAAGGAAATTCTTCTCCTTAGGAAGCCAAACAAAAACAATCTAAAATATTTATTGCCATAAATTCCATCCCTGTTCCATAAACTTCTTAAGAGACATGACATCATGCTAACTACCCTAGACCCGTCTGGTTGATAATAGTCCCAGATTTCAGGCTGAAGACTAAACTGCAGGAGCACTAAAGAGTACGAATCTACAGGTCATCACAGATGCCAAACACAAATCTGACTCACCAAAGCCAGAGCTGACACTCCAGCAAATATGGGAGGCCTGGCAGTGGCAGAGAGTGACATCACAAAAACAAGCCTCGCAATATTTTCGTCTTCTTTTCAGCCTCTGTGGACTAGAATTAAGAAGGCTTTACTTTAAATGGACCAGATCTAATAGCTCCATCCTCCAGCTCCTGTATTCACAGTTCTGCCTTCATGTGGTACAAACTCTATGCATTTCCTGGTCATACTTCCTGATGTATGAGCAAAATACATATTTCCTGATGCATTACTAAATCCCATGCCCCAATGGAACATTCTCCCTTTACTCAATGGTTTCTTCTTCCACATTGCTAGACCTGAGCTAAATGATCTTAAGCTTTTAGTGCTTCACTGAAGTCCTTTTATATAGCTCATTTGCAGATGTTGAACCTCATGAAGTTCAAACAAAGGCAAGTGTAGGGTCCTGCACCTAGAGAGGAATAACTCCTGCACCAGTATAGGTTAGAGGCTGACCTGCTAAAAAGCAGCTCTGCAGAGAAGGACCTGGGAGTGCTGATGGACAACAAATTAACCATGAGCCACCAATGTGCCCTCATGGCCAAGAAGGGAAATGGTCTCCTGGGGTGCATCAAGAAGAGTATGACCAGCAGGTCAAGGGAGGTTCTCCTTCCGCTCTACTCTGGCTTACTGAGGCCACCTCTGGAGTACTGTGTCCAGTTCTGGGCTCCCCAGTTCAAGAGACACAAGGAACTACTGGAGAGAGTCCAGCAGAGGCTATGAAGATGCTAAAGGGAATGGAGCATTTCTCTTATAAGGAAAGGTTAAGAGATCTGGGGCTGTTTAGCCTTGAGAATACTGAGAGAGGATCTTCTCAATGCTTATCAATACGTAAAGGGTGGGGGTCAAGAGAATGAGGCCAGACTCTTCTCAGTGATGTCCAGTGACAGGACAAGAGGCAACAGGCACAAACTGGAACACAGGAGGTTTCATTTGAACAGGAGGAAAAACTCTTGACTTAGAGGATGACAGAGCCCTGGAACAGATGGCCCAGAGAGCTTGTGAAGTCTCCTTCTCTCACCTGGATGCAATCTTGGGCAACCTGCTCTAGGCAAACGTGTTTTAGCAGGAAGGTTGGACAAGACGATCTCCAGAGGTCCCTTCCAATCCCTACCATTCTGTGATTCTGTGATGTTACTTGTCTAGAAGTATTTGTCCCTTTTTCCCTTTCGAGCCCCTGACCTCACTAAGTGCCAAGCACTTGGCAATCTAATATTCACAAATCAGGCTTCAAAGACGCAATTCTGAATCGTCTTGACTCAGGTCGTGACAAGAAGGGGCAGAGACCCCCAGATGCACTGCTCTCTGCTTCTGTGGGAAGGAGCAGATGGCCAACTTCCAGATGGCCGCCAACCTCATCTCACCAATTCCAACATCTGTATCTTGACTTCCATCTCAGAGGACAGTCCTGAGACAGACTGCAGGTCACTGCCCACGGCTCCCGGCTACACGGCTTATCTACAAGCCAAAGCATTTTGCAATATGCAGAATGACAAGCCTGGAAAAAGGTTAAGAATACTTAAAGTTCGTAGCAGGGCACGGCTGAAGAAAGTTCAAAAGCAGACGTTAAGGAGAAATCCAACTTTAACACATATGCATTTTAAGTGTATCTCAAACTAGAGTTTTTCTCCCCAGCCACAAATATCCCTTGTTTTCCACATGGCACCCTACAAAGCAAGGGAGTGTCTCAGCACTGGTCATTTGCTGCCTTTCAGTACTTAAAGAAGGCCTATAAGAAAGATGGGGAAAATAATTTTAACAGGGTCTGTTGGGACAGGACAAGAGGTGATAGTTTTAAACTAAGAGGGAGATTTAGACTAGATAGAAGGAAGAAATTTTTTACACTGAGGGCGGTGAGACCCTGGCACAGGTTGCCCAGAGATGTGGCCGATGTCCCATCCCTGGAAACATTCCAGGTGAGGTTGGATGGGGCTCTGAGCAACCTGCTCTAGCTACAGATGTCCCTGCTCAGTGCCAGAGGGTTGGACTAGATGACTTTTAAAGGTCCTTTTCAACCCAAATCATTCTACGATTCATACCTAACTGGAATTAAGATGTGAACCGTGAAAACCCAACCAACCCCAATGGTTTTGCTTCCAGCTCACCTCACAGCTGAGAATAGGCATTTTTTTCAGGTTCCAGACCAAAAGTTTGTAACAGCACAGCAAAAGCACTCACAAATGGGTTTGACCCAGCTTTAAGAACAATAAACTTCCCAAGACTCAGTGAAACAGTGGTCAATGAATTTTAGCATGAAGAAACCAGAGTAAATCTGTGACATTTGTGTAACATCTGACCTGATTTTAACATAAGTCACAAATTATATTGTTTCTTCATATGAACTTATGCAGCTTCTCTTTGGGGCAGTTAAAGAACTTTAAATCTACCAAGAAGAAGGTAATAAACCAATTTTGATTGCTACAGTAAGAAGCTGTTACGAATTAATGATTTCGCCAATTCTACAGCATATAGTCTTGTACAGTTTAATAAATTAAAAAAATATTACTGCTTTCTTCTCCTGAGTGCATAATCTCCTCAAAAGACTATTTCCAGACATTTAAAAGAAAAGGGTATTTTACAATAGGAAAAGTGAGTATACTGCATTTCAAAATCCATTAAAATATAAAATTCTGGTTACAGGCGCAACAATCTGCCTAATTAGTTTTTCCTAATTAGGAGGATGCTCTAACCTCTTTAATAAGACTTCTGTGGACAGAATGTTCCATATTGGTTATCCATCTGAGAAAAAACTAAACAAATACTTCTGAAGTATAGCTAATAGAACAAGCATGGTTGGGCTTCATGGTCAGAAGGCTGCTCTGGCATCTAATAGGGACAATCTGCAAGAACACAGAATGTTCCACCTTAAACATAACACTGCTCACACTACTGTATTTTAAAGACAATTATACACACAAGTTAATGAAGTTCAGTTTTCAATTCCATGGTACCTGCTGGGAGAAAAATAAATAAATAAAATAAGGCCCAAAATACACTGGAAAAGTGAGCTGAAGAGATAACGGGAAGGCAAATACCACAATGATGCTGTCAGAACCCAGAGCATGTCTCTGTAGCCTTCCTTCACTGTGAAGCATTTGTTTCAAGCACACAGCCTTTTTACCTTCCTCTTCATGATTCAGAGTCTTAGTATGTACCTAATAATTAACAGGTAACAGTATTATCTCTGAATCTCATCTTATCCTGTGAAAAACATTCTCATTATTACTATATATCGAACATGTAATTCAAAGTCTACTGGTTAAGAGAAATGCAGAGCTCCGGCAACATCTGTGGTCAGAGGCAGATGCTTGAGATAAAGAAAATTCAGGCCCCAGTTTTATTAGGAGTTTGCAGAGCAGCTGCCAAGCTTCATCTCAACAGCTTAAATATCCTTCATCCTGCTTAAAAATGCAGGAAGCACACAAGTATCTCAAACTCCCTCCCTGCCACCGATTCATTCACCCTGCTCACTCAGACACTCCGACTCCAGCCATACTTGAAACACATTGGTCTCATCACCCACCAAGAGATGTCCTGAAGGCACAGGAAAACTATTATGCCCTTCACTTTTTTCCAATTAGTACCTAAGAAAACTGAAGAGCCATGTGCAAAATATAACCTAAGAATAGTCTCTTAAAAAATGGCTCCTAATGACAGGAGACACCATAAATCTTGTCTTCAAACATGCTGAACCCCAGAGGCCCCCATGCAATCCACAATGTCAAAGACCTTCCATACAACTGCTAACATCAAAAAGTAGTATTTTAATTTTAGATGTTTACTTTTTGATGCTGAATGTATACTCCACTCATCATAACATAGTACGGGACATTATAATCTAGGTTTGTTTTCTGTTTTGATATACAAAAAGATATATAAGTATTTTTCAGCCTGTTTACCCCAGAATGAGTATTAATTCAATGCAAGACCACTCTCCAGGTTCTCTGCTCCATGTTAACAAAAATATGACGCCATTTTGAAAAATTACACTAGACTTTGTTTCTCCAGAGTATTTTCTGGAAACTATTCTTTTCTGAAACTCCTTGCTACCACCTCTGCCTAGAGAGCTTCCACCTTCTCAGGCAAGAACTGAGATTTGCTAAGCCCTAGCCCAGGCTGTCCAGGGCAGTGGTGGTTCCTGGAGGGATCTGAAAGGTGTGTAGATATGGTGCTGAGGGACATGGTTAGTGATGACCTGGCAGTGCTGGGTTAGCCATTGGACTCAATGATCTTAAACGTTTTTTTCCAACCAAAATGATTCTATGATTCTAAATCACTTAAAACTTGAATGCTTCAGCAGGCACAGAAACCACTGAAGACAGATTCCAAACTAGCCTGGGGCCACAAGATCCTTTGCAAGGCCAGCATAAAACCTCACAAGAGTAAGCAATACTGCAAACCAGACTTCAACTGTATAGCCTTGAGTAGATAGTAATGCAGCAGCCTAGCATAGGCAGCTATGAGGACTCTGTAACCAAGTCCTCTTCCATATAGGTCTCTTGACTGCTATATTGAAGACATCATCTAAAGCGATCAATAAACACAATGATAAATTGACCACAGACAGCAGAATTTCTCTCCCAGTCAGGATGCTGAAATTCTGTGAAAGTAATGGAGAGAAAAGTCAAAAGCAGCAGGGTCAGCAGGCATGGTGTGGATGACATAGGGACAGGTATGAAGTCATGATTTGCTCCTGGGAGTCAGAAATACCAAGAGATGCCTAACACTTGAAGGCAGTGCTAAGCTAACTTAAGCTACTCCCAAAGCACCTACCCAACTTCTTTTTCCTCCCACTTTGATACCACACAGCTAAGAGTTGTGGATGTAACATTAATTCAGAATCAACCTTAGTCTGGGACAAGGATAGCATAAAGTAGTAATATAAGAGCTAAACTCAAAAAAAGGACAAACAAGAAAAATGTCAGTCTGCTACTGAAGACAAAAACAACTCAAAAAACTTGCAAAATATGACAAAATAGGCTGTTCTTTGAGAACCCCTGAAATCCATCTAAATAAAACCTTCACCCCCTCCTCCACCCACCTATTAACCTCCAACAAGAACCTCAGCCTGTGTCAAGATGAAGTGGACATCCTTGAAGGAAAACAGGTCTAGAGCACACATTCCTTGTTTTGTCAATGGCTACAAGGCAGACAGAAGCTATGTCTGGCACTGTAAACAGTACGATGTGGAGTGCTTCCTTCAGAAACATCTAATTTTGGCTCATCTACAATTTATTATAGTCTATGGCAAAAGAAATTCTCATTCTCAGTTAATTCAGGAATCATTTCACTCTAAAAAAATAAAATAAAAGATAACTCCTTTGTTGCCATTTCCCCTGAAATCCATCTCCTCTTCTTGCGCAGTTTTAGTATACTTAGCACTATTTCTCCAAATTCATTTGGCATATAAAATTTTTAGCTATTATGTTTTTAATAAAATTGATTACCATGAAAATTCTGCATATGCACAGTTTAAAATAATTCTGTTCCTCAGGGCTTAAACTCAGAGATGTCGCTATACACAATAACTGCTCCATGTTTAGTGAGTTACAACTACTCTGTCACGAGGAGGAAATGCGTTTTGCTCACAAAAGCCAAAGGCACTGTCAAACCTGCAGCAATCTGCAGAACAGTAGGAAAAAAATGCCTGCAAACTAACTGCTACTAGATAATGGTCCCATTCATCATTCTTAAATTCCAACTTTAATTAAAAATGGGATATTCTGTTACATAAATAAAAAATTCCAGATGTTCTCAAATTACTCTTCAATTTTTTTAACTCTTCCAAATATACGTAGTATTATATGGATTCAAAAATTTAATGTTATTTCATAATACTTAATTTCATGAAGATTTCTCTTTATTCCAAATAGCCACATCTTCATTATATGCAGCATATGTTACATTAAAAAGAAATATTATCCCTCAAAGAAAACACAAGTTAACAAAACTCGTCATAGAAACACCACTTAACTACAACAAAAGATTAAAGTCGAAATAAATTTTCTATTGTTTTACTTATAATAATTTACACCTTTTTAAAAACAAACAAAAAACCAAAACCCATTTGTTAAATCATTAGTTTAAACAATTTAAGTAGTTACATCAGGTAAAACTGGTGTGAGAGAAACATTAAGCCCATTCTATCTACATCTTTCCTCGTAATAATTACCAGAAACAATACTATTAATGGGTATAAATTCTTCCAGTAATTCTTCTGCGAGCAGAAAAATCAATTTGCTTTTGACGTTGTGTCCACTGTTTCCTTCGTTCTTTCTTCAACTTGTTATTAGATAAATATAAGCTCCAGTGTGCAACAAGTGAAATGGAAATGAAGAGAGCTAAAACGAAAAATGATGAACAAGTAGGCAAGGTTATAAACATAAACAATAAAAAAAATGTAAGTGCTCTGAAATGGAAAACATTCTTTAAAATGACCGTGTCCACTGGACCATCGGAGTATATGTGCAGGAGGAAGGGAGGGAAAGACAGGGACAAAGGAAAGAAAGGGAAACTACATCCAAGGGAGCGAGGAGATTGCAAAAATCTTCATTATAGAATAATGAACAACAAAAAAAAACCCCTTTTGGTTGCTTTGTATTTGTCAAAGATATTTAAATTAACAGACATAATTTACATAGATTCTCAATAATTTTTTTGAAGAGAGGGTAAATTAATCATCATAATGACTCACAGCATACCAATAACAGGTATCATTCCCAAGACACTTGGGCTGAGTAGTAGAAGAGGCAAGAGGAGGAGGAAATAAATGGATCAAATGGTGGTTTTGGGGAGTCAGAAGTCCATCTTAAATTAAGCGCATTCCATCGCACCATAATTTGGCATATAGACTGTAATCAAACTACAGCCCAGGTATATGTTGTATGTTTAGGGAAGAAACAACATAATCCACAAAATCAAGTGTTCTATAAGTCAATTTAGATTAAAATTTCCATTTGATGTAGATCATTTACCAAGCAACCATCCATCTCACAACTATACTCTCCTAGCTTGCCTCAGCTCACACTACAGTGGTCTCCAAGATTACAAACTGGATCCCTTCAGATGAAACTAGACCAGGAGGTGACGCTCCTGGAGAACACTTAATGGACTTCAGCCTCATCTTATGGACATTCAGTCATCAAGAACCAGGCCACACCTCATCTGAAATAACCTGCAGTGTGGATGCTGGAACACTTCGCTCTACCACCTCTCCACAGCCAGCATGAAAAAGCAGCTGTAGAAATACTGCTT
>VYZX01020895.1:22850-33772 GCA_013401335.1 Brachypteracias leptosomus | reverse complement strand
GGTCCTGTACTTGGGTCACAACAACCCCATGCAACACTACAGGCTTGAGGAAGAGTGGCTGGAAAGCTGCCTGGCAGAAAGGGACCTCGTGGTGTTGATCAATAGCTGAATGAATATGAGCCAGCAGTGTGCCCAGGTGGCCAAAGAGGCCAACAGTATCCTGGCTTGTATCAGAAATAGTGTGGCCAACAGGACTAGGGAAGTGATTGTATCTCTGTACTGGCACTGATGTGGCCGTACTTTGAATACTGTGTTCAGTTTTGGGTCCTTCACTCCAAGAAGGACATTGAGGTGCTAGAGTGTGTCCAGAGAATGGCAATGAAGTTGGTGAAGCATCTAGAGAACAAGTCTTACAAGTAGTGGTTGAGGGAACTTGAGGCTGTTTAGTCTGGAGAAAAGGAGACCGAGGGGAGACCTCATTGCTCTCTACAACTACCTGGAAGGAGGTTATAGCAAGGTGGGGGTTGGTCTGTTCTCCCGAGCAATAGGAAGCAAGAGGAAATGGCCTCAAGTTGCACCAGGGGAGATTTAGATTGGATATTAGGAAACAGTTATTCACTGAAAGGGTTGTAAAGCACTGGAACAGGCTTTTCAGGGAAGACATGGAGTCACTATCACTGGAGGTACTTAAAAGATATGTAGATGTAGGGCTTGGGGATGAGGTTTAGTGGTGACCTGACAGTGCTGTGCTAGCAGTTGGACTTGATGATCTTAAAGGTCTCTTTCAACCAAAATGATTGTATGATTCTGTGCTCACCCTTTTCTTACCCATCCAGACCACAAGTGCTGCAGATTTCATTGCATCTTTGGTAGAATAGATGAGGCTTCGTGACCAGTATGTACCAATTTCTCACTCACTGGGTGTCGGTGGACAGGTAGACTCCTCCAGCATGATTTGTAGTTTCAGTATTTTTTTAGAATCTTTGCTACCTTATTCCCCAGAGTGGCTGGGTTGTATAAAATATAAAAATGTACTTTGCCCGGTGATTGTAGAACTTGTTTCTCTTTTTACACAGAGTCAGATGTGAAGCACTTGACTAGCTTTGTCTGTCATGCTTCAGCTATCACAATAGGAATAAAAAAAAATGTTTCATGGTCTTGATTCAAACCAAATATAAGCATGGAAATTGTCCACTAATTACCATCAATGTCAAGTAATTTTCTCCTGTACAGCAGTTATATTTGTTTATTATTCATGTTTATTGCAGTCTTCTGGCCAGTGCTCATGATCAATACCCATAAAGAAAGAGAATGTAGAAAATTCAGGGACTGACCATCAAAGCCCAGTCAAAAGTACTATAGTTTAGTTCAGCCTGAGAAATACGATATTATTCTCAGTTTTGTTATCCTATCCTAGGTTCTCAGAAACAAAACTGTCTTAAGAATCTAAAGGACTTTAATTTGTGAAATAGTGTGAGTATATAAAATTGGTATCGTTCTTGGGATAGTATTGTCATTCCTGTTTCACTTGAAGTCTTCTGGTGCAGCTCTGAACATGAAGCTCCCTATTCACTCTTAGTCTCCACCTATGGACAATTTTGCCAGCTCTGTATCACTATACATCCATTGATTCTTGTTATTGTAAAAGTCTCACTTTCTGGAGTTTTATGATTAGATGAGATTCTCAGGCTTTGTTTAGAAAGATCCTGATCTTTTTCAGTGCTGAAGAGGATTTTAAAAGTGTGATCTCTAAGGGCTCAAAGGCCAAAGGAATGAATGTTAGAGGTATTATATTCAAATTTTATACATTTTGATATCTGATATGGCTTTTCAGGGCTTGAAGAAAGCATTACAGCCTTAAAGTGCATGACTCAGTTCCCAGTATGATGGAAAGACAATTATTTTACTGCACTATTCAAAAAGACAAGTTGGCACTGAGGCACTTGAATCTGCATTTTTGGTGCAATTTGGGTGTCTGCTCCTGTTGTGGAACCACACAATCCAGCTCCAATGTGGAAGGCTTTTCCTCCTTGCTCTGCTGATTGCTTTACATGAACTGTGCTGCTTTGGGGAAACAACATCTTCATATATGTGAACTCTGAGACAAGGTACCTTATGTTCTATTTAAGACCTCATGCTGTAATAGATATACTGATATATTATCCTTAATTATTAGTTTGATGAATCTTGATTATATTTTTTTTTTTCTCAGTAACCCAAAAATTTCCCTCCTGAAGTGCTGGGGCCTGGGCTGTGGGCCCCGAGTTGGAGTTGACCTATGGATGAGTCACAACCCAGCAACATGTTTTGTTCCCCGAGTGGTTTCAGGCCCCAGAGATAGAACCTGACCCACCTGTGTGAGGCCCTGCCTTCCCCCAGGTGATTGTGGTTGGGGTGGTGGGTGAGGCTAGAGCTATATCAACCAGGGACCGACCAGTTTGAAAAGATGCAACAAGGAGCAGCAACAGAAGAAACAAGAAGCTGATCAGTTTGAAGAAAATTCATGAGGATGAGAGTTCCTGTAACAGATGAAGGATAAAAGATGAACAAATGGAGACTAAAAGATGAAGAGGAACATAGATGCTTGCCCTGAGTGTGGAAGCGAAGACTAAAAGATGAAGGTATGCTGAGGAAATGTTGCTGAGTTTGGTGTGGGCCGGAGGAAGCAGAGAATTAACAGCACAAAATTGGTGTAGTTGGCAGGATGGTTTGAAGAAGGAGAGAGAGACAGAGCTAGCAAAACACCTCCCCAAACATTTTCCAGGGAAGTGTCCCAGACCAAGTGAAATTCTGACCTTCAATCACTGAATTGATGAGCAGCTTTCATTAGCAACTGACTGGTGTTCACACAAGTGATATAAGGCCCTGCCTAACTCTTTGGGAGGAGACTTCATTTGGAGAAGAGGTCAGATGTGGGCTTTGCTTTTTGTTTGCCCATGTTTGTAATGGGACCGACAGTAGTTCCCGATAGTACAATGTGTGCTTCATACTCTTTTCTACTTTTTTTCATGATGTGCATCTTCTGTGGCCACAGTCTGGTTTGTTTAAGAAGGTTTGAAGTGCAAAGCAGTTCACAGCCTGAATTGGTTTGATCTACTAACGTTCAGAAAAACTTCAGTAAAGTCCTGTAGAACTTAAGAGTCTGAGCTCTTACTGAAAGTAAGCCTCTACAGCTATTGAGTGGACTCTACCCTTGAGGAGGTAGAGAGAGGAATGGTCTGGGAACCATTTAGGCACAGGTGTATGGCAAGTAAGTTCTGTTTGAGGACTTCTTACTCAAACACAATTGCACAGCAAAGCATCTGAACAGTTTCCAGAGCACAGCACTGTACCACTGCCTTGGAGCCTGGGCAAAGCCAACCCTGAGCAGCTCTTGAGGTAGGTATGCCCTCCTGTTCCTTTGAAATCCCAACTTTTGGCTTTATAAATCCCCTGGCGCTCCTTGTAAGAAAATGCCTGTGTCAGAGCAAATTATTATTACTATTGACATGATAATAGAAGGTGAAATCAGATATTGGTTAGAAAATTGAATTCCTCTTATAAACCACTACTGTCAGGGCTGCACATTACACAGTACCTGCATTTGCTCCGTTAAAGTAGTAAGTTCTACAGCTGGCTTTCAGCTCTCACCCCTTTTCCCCCCAATAATTGGCAAATGATGGGATATGATTACATGGCCATTTACAGTACTTATTAGCATTTCATTTATAACATTATCATATAAAACTAACTTAATTGCCCTCTGGGTGTAAACATTTAAATTTTGTAAATGATAGCTCCAGTCGCTTCTCTGCCACTGAGGAATACAGTATATTACTTCTCAGAAAAGAAAACACAAATTTGTCATGGACGGCTACGTTCACTGTATGTGAGGAAGAGCGAGCTTAAAAGATGCTATGGCTCCTTGGGAGTATAGACAAGGATAACAACATAATTTGCATTCAGATATTTGCATATATGGTACAGTAGTTTGGCACAGCTCCTTTGTTTTTTATCTCATAGGAGGGAAGGATTGTCATTTTTCTATTTAGTATCCTAAAAATCATGAAGTCTAGTAGTGAAAAAATCTTTGTAAGAGCATCTGTAGCCTTGTCACTGTAAAACTGTTCCCAGTAGAGTATTTATTGGTGCTTTGCCAAATCTTCATTTAAATATACCAATTGACAGCTTGGCATTCATTTCTGTTGGAGAGTATTCTCCAATGATGTGCCTGGGAATCTTTTTTTCTTGGTGTGTAATCCTAAATTTCATTCCAGTTCTCCCTCTGTTCTTACCTGATCTGTCTCCTATGTGCTTGTTCATCCAAGCTGGACATATTTTTAGCCATGCTATCCACATTTAAACCTCTTTGGAAGGACAATCTGAACCACTTCAGGGAGCTATTGCTTTCCATCTCATGGTGCTTTTAAAATTCCCACAGCTGATCTCTTCCATAACACTGTGCCCTGACTTCCAATGTCACTGGTCATTTTCTTTTGAACTCCTTTGGGATAAGAGCTCACTCAAGCCACCCAGCAACGTGCCACATGCTGCTGTGCCGGAGCTGTGGGTCTGATCCAGAAGGAACTGTAGCCAGAGAAAAGTCTCCATTGATTTTGGATCAAGACCATATTGAAGCACTTAAAGCACTGAAATATGAACCTACATCACAGTGCAAAGGTGGAGAAGTTGAAGGCTAAGGGTCTTTCACAGCCATAACCAAGAGGCAAGAGCAATGAGCTAATAATCCTAAAAAAAAAAACAAAACCATAAATAAATATGACCAGAGTAATTTTTGCATCCAGAGGAAGCTAAAGGCATTTTGGCAGGGTGGGCAGAGCTCAGCTTGGCAGTGGTGGTGCTCCTGGTGAGCTCTGGGGTGTGAGGAGAGTTGGGGAGGACTGTGGGGCAGAGTGAGGAGCTAAGAGGCTTCCTAGGGGGCTTGGAGATTTGGTTGCAAACTGACAGTGTGACAATGGTTTGCTTTGTTGGAATAAAGGGAGAAGCAGTCCACAGAGCTGGTGGGATCTCAGCAGCTTTGGGAGGGCTGTGACTATGAATCATTGTGGGTTCTCTCTGCTCCTGAAGAAGCCTCCACAACTGTCTTGAATATAGAGAGGAAAAAGCCGTGTCTGGAAAGGCAGATGGTCAAAGCTAGGCCAGAGGCAACAGCATGTCTGGAAAACAAGGTGTTTTGTTCCTTTGGTGTTGGGGGGAAAGAGTCACCTATGTGGATTTCTTTCAGCAAAAGGCTATACAGATGGGAGATGGGAAGAGACTGCTGGCAATAGAGGAGATGTGCCTGTCCTGCTTTCTCCCTCTCTGCCATGCTTGCTGTGTCAAGAAGTTGTGTACTGTGTCAGTTTGTCCATGGGTTCAGCATCCAATGGAGGAGGGAGTGGCTTCTTCCCTCAGCCTGTGGGCTTCTATTCTAGTCTCACCAATCCAGCTGGACACCTCTCTGCTCTTGCCAGGTAGTTGTGTGTCATTTCTTCTCCTGTTTGTGCCTCACTTGCTTCCAGCACTTTCTTGTTTGGGCACAATCCCATTGGCTTCCTCCATTCCCAGAAAGCCACCCCTTGAGTTTTCTTGCCCCTAAGCTGCTGCACCATCTCCTTTTGCCCTTTTCTTTCAAGTCACTGGCCCAATGCTTGAATACTTGCTTTCTACTGGGATGAGGAAGGTGAGGAGCAAAGTGACTTAAATCTGCGTAAGGAACTTTTTGGCTATCACTGCAGTCATGGAATCTGGGGGCAATGTCAGAAGCTGCTTAGTCCTCTGCTTTCCCCCCTGGGCTGGAACAAGAGCAGCAGGACAGCCCTGGCTTTACAAACCTACCCATTCAGTGCCTTTCAGCTGAGAGTCTGAGAGGCTCTTCTTTATCCCACCACCCAGGGCTGGGGCCAGGAATGAAGCAAAAAAAAAGTTCCTTGGAGCCTGCAGCACATGGTAACAGTATCTGTTTCAGGAAAAGCTGCTGGGATGCTTCATCATCCTTCCTAAGAAATCATCTACATTACTGAAGTGCTGGGGCCTGGGCTGTGGGCCCTGGGTTGAGGTTGACCTATGGATGAGTCACAACCCAGCAACATGTTTTGTTCCCCAAGTGGTTTCAGGCCCCAGAGACGGAACCTGGCCCACCTGTGTGAGGCCCTGCCTTCCCCCAGGTGATCGTGGTTGGGGTGGTGGGTGAGGCTAGAGCTGTATTGACCAGGAACCGACCAGTTTGTGAGGACCAACAAGGAGCTGATCAGTTGGAAGAGAGTTCTTGTTGGGGGCAGCTTGCTGAGCTCTCAGTGGTGTGTTCCCCTTTTGCTGATTTGGGATGGAGAAGAGTAAACAGATGAAGGGATGCTGAGGGGATGCTGCTGAGTTTGGTGTTGGCTTGAGGAAGAAGAGAGCTAACGGTACAATTACCTGAAACAGAGGCTGTCCTCCCTGCCTGAGGTGAGACAAGACACGAATGGTATCAACACTGCTTTTCTCCTCTTCTGTGGCGTATTCAGTCTCATCTGGGCTTCCTGCAGGAGACAGATAAGTTTTTACTCTTTTATCAGAGATCAGCAATGCATATTTCCATGGCAGACTGAGCTAGCTGGCTGATATCCTTTGCATTAGCAAGACTGTTAATTCTGATTTCCTTCTCCTTTCAGCTTTTGTTCAAAGTAGCTTGATTCATTTCAGTGCCTCTCTTACTGACCTTGAAGGTTAATCTCAAATGTCCATGAGGAGGGACTATCTTTAGGAATAAACCAAAAATGTCATTATATCTAAATGTGTGTAGTCAGGATCTGAAACAAGTTTTTGTATTGTTTTCCATAAATAAATGAAGGAATGTGAAAAAAATTCTTTGAGATTAGGAAGAAAAATAAAAACATGAAAAGGAAGAAGTACAAAATCAAAGGGGAAAAGAAAAAAGGACGACCCCTCCTTCCATTCAACAAATGATAAATAGCAATTGCAGCGGCCATGTTTTCATAGCTCATTCCTAAGGATGCACTGCCACCTGCCAGCCTTTAAGCAAAATGCATTGGAAGGAAAAAGTATATTTCATTCCTAATTATACCGTTCTTTAACTGCCTGAATTGCCATGTGGCCTATATATCCATTTTAAAAATAAATCTGCAGTCATGGATTTACATATGTATTTATACCCTTGCATTGCACATTATGCAAAGAAGCGGAATACATTTGCAAGGTGAAGAACCTTGACCCCCACCAGAGACAGCCCTGGCTGGGGCTCCCCAGAGCCCCTTCTTGCCCTGTGCTTGGCTAAGGGTCATAAGCAATTTAGAGGGAAAGGCAAATGTAATGGAGCTGTTGAGAGGAGTCGATCTGTGCTACTAGAAGAGTTTAAAACTGCAGCATGTTAAGGGATTGTTAAATGGGAGCAGGAGGAGTGGGTTGCTGAAACTTCAAGGTGACAAATAACGGAAGGAAAAGAAATATTGATTTAAGGCATGTGCCCAGGAGTAATGGGATGAAATTTCAAAGGGAAACATGAGTGTTGTGTATTAGGAAATGCTTCCTCATAATGAGATCTATCAAGCTGTGAATAATATCCCAGGGGAAGCTTCTTCACTCCAGACATTTTTAAACTAGACCGGAATAAATGATATGAAATTATTCTAGAGTAAAATCTTATAGTGGTAAGGGATGAAATAGATAATGTTTTTATTCTCAATTTTTTTTTCTCTCCGTTGTTTTTCATTACGCAGCATGAACAAACTGTTCAAGTTTGCATATCAAGCAGTATATTAGTATTACTATGTACACAGGTGTCTGCTAAGCATTATGTCCATCACACAAACCCCGATAAAATATGTGCGGAGTACAGCTTAATCTCTAACTTGTTTCAAGTGGCAATGTAAATGCCATTTTTGATCCCTCAGCCTCCTAGTCCTGTTTCAGATGTAGCTTTTCTTTAGCACTGTGTAGGGTCAATTACTGTGAAGAAACTCATGTATGGTTTATTCAGTATATTTCTTAGAAAAAAATATTTGAGGTAGTACATCACCTTAAAACCTTACTGAGTCAAAAGCAATTTAGTAAGCATAATCTAGTTACCTCCTCCTAAAGTGTCATTGTCTTTTCTTGATTGGGTTGTGTGGGATGTAAAAAATCAGAAATGACTCTCGAAATTGAGCAAGCCTTACATGTCCCTGTTAAACTTTGAATGTCCTCTGGGTTGGGATCAAAATAACTGTCTTGTGTTCATGACTGAATACCTGTCACACTCATTTGTAACAGAGACCTTGTGACAAGTGGTAAACAAGTAAAGAAATGATTACTCTCTTGAGAATTTGTCTTTTTGCATTCAAAGGTGAAAACTAGTGAAAATGGTGGGAGAATACAGGTGGAAAGACATGCTGAGAGCAGAATCAAACTCTGATTTTTATCACCTGGTTAACTGAGTTCACTCTAAAACATTGGCTAAAAAGTCTTCATTTTGTGTGTATTTATCCTGAAATACAATTTTAAAAGAACCTCTTGAACTTTGTCAAACATGATCCAAGTTCAGTCATTTAATGATGACTCCCATAAAGGCACGACATCAGTTGAGCATGGCTTTATGAGCCTTATTCATTAGCTGACATCCTTACACTGTGAGTTCAACTTTCCTCTTTCCTTGTGAAATTGCTTACCTTTTTGTTTGGGGTTTTTTCTTCTCTCTGGGAATAATTTCAAAACAAGTTGCACTTACACATACCCAGAGAAGTCTTAGTTTAGGAACACAGTTACCATATGCTTGAAACTAGGCATGTGCCAAGTCCTATATACAAATGAGTATTAAGAACATGTATGTGTTTCTAAAAAGCAGTGCTTGTCTGCCATTGAACTTTGGGAACTGTGTTGATCCAGTTATTCTTGGGGAATATGAAGTTTTTTTGCACTGAACATAAAAAACCATAAGTTGCTGTTATCTACGTAGTGATGCCCAGGTCTACATCACTCTGAAGACCAAAGTTGTCCTACTGAACGTGATAGTGTTTGCACTAGAAAGTTGATTTATTTCTGGTAAGACCACCAAAATATTCAGTGCCTTAGCTCTCAGTCCTCTGACTGGACCAGAGGGTGAGTTAGGGTGGACATGTGATGGTCTTTTTCACCAGAAGCTTTCCTGAGTTTGGCTTTTCTCAAACAGCATGAAGACCTCAAACACCTTATTGAGTCCCCTCTATAGACAGGTTAAAAGTCAGCTGTGAAGGTCAGAAGAGTACCAGTCTACAGGGTTCAGTGTGTGGGAGATCATGCTTCACCATACAGTGCAGACATAACCAGTGACCAACCCAGAGGATAGTTCATGGGTACAATGATGAAAGTGTGGTCATCTGAACTTGTGGGTCACACAGCATAGTGTCATGGCAGAGTGCATCAAGATTTAAGCTGAGCCTGATCAGCAATTCCTTGCCATCTGCCTTAGAATCTGTTTCAAAAATGGAGCAGCTGGGAAATTAGGTGGTCCCTGCTGCAAAACTAGTTTCCATAGCTTCCCTTTAGGACAGAGGGACTGGATGAGGAGTGGTTTGTCAGGAGAGGGTGAAGTTAGTGCCTTGTGAATGAAGGACAAAGATGCTGTGAAGTGGGTGGGGAGAAAGAGTTGTGTGAAAAGTAAGGCAGCTGTAGGGGGTTGCATGATATACTAGAAGAAAGAACAAATCATATGGGCTGATTCGTCTTCATTATTTTGCCTTCTGGGCAGAGTATGCTGCAGATCAGGACACCAGGATAGTGAATGCTTGATAAATAAGGAGTATTTCCAGGACTTTCTTCCGACTTGGTTATGCCAGTGTCACCTTATGCAGGAGATTGGTTTATTTGTAGTATCTGCAGGATGGGAACAAAACTGAATACCTACCATATTAATCCCTTTTAATGTAATATGTGGATGGGCTAAACAAACTTGTATGGTTCTGTTCTTAACAAACTTTTCATAATGATTTCCTTGTTTATCAACTTCATGTCGGTTAATCACATCTATTGTTTCAGTTCTATTGCATAGTCTGCAAGAATAAATTAAATTAAATGAGTCTTTATGAAAATCCTTTCTAACAATGTTTTTGTTTAGAATTTCCCCACCAGCTCTGTAAAGTTCTTTACATTTCAAGGTTCTCAGATTGATCTTACAGCACCTATTGTGTTTGCCTAAATGTAGAGATGAAAAGGAAAACCTAGTTCTCTTAGATATGCCCTCTGAGACTAATTACACTCATTTGACTAGACTAGCAGTTAGATCTGAATTATAGTCATGAATAAGTTAGATCTTAATTAAAGCCATGTTTGGGTGCAAAAGGCAATATCATACATGCAAAGAAGCCGCTTTGTAATATGTGGAAATTAGTGTTAATAATGATTTGTGTATGAGATTTGGATTTCAATTTATTCTTCATATTGCTGTCTCTAGCGGTTTACCCGTATAATAGTATATCCTCCTCCTGTTTCCATATTTGAGTACTCTCAAAGTAATAAAAGGTAAAATATTGCTAGACCAAAAAATAAAATGACCCATTCAATTCACATCAATATTTAAGGAGCCTTGTAATTGTTAAGGCCCTACCAGGTGTTTAATGGTGTCTCACTCCTATTTGGAATATGTTGAAAAATTAACAATATTATTATAGTGTAATATAATTACTTTCTACTAAAGGCTATCAGAGTTTCCCAGGAGGACCGCCTCACCTCACATTTTTTCCTGTTCTGGTCTGATCTCTCCCCATAAACTTACCAATAATTAATAAGTATATGTACATACATGAATAATAATACAGCACAATTTATAACACACTTGCGTTTGGGTAACCATCAACCCTTGCTTTGCTTTGGACAATGGTATAAAGCTTCTTGGAGAAATATCTACTTCATTCAGGAGATACAGACAACTCTAAGGCACGGAGAGCTGGTGTGAGGCCAGCTGACTACACAGAGTTAAAATATCAGCATGGAAATACCGTCTAGACCACAGGATGTTTACCTAGAGTAACCAAACAACTCCAGAGCAACAG
>VYZX01020889.1:4566-19403 GCA_013401335.1 Brachypteracias leptosomus | reverse complement strand
CATAACAAGGGTGTGGGTTATCAGCACCCTTTGGGTCCTAGTCCTGCAGCATGAGGGCTGTATGGGGAAAATCAGCTCAGACAGACCCACTACAGCCCTAAAGCATGGTCTCTTTCAAGTCCTGGGGATTCCTGTAAGCTGTGATTATACCCGAAATATTGTGTGATTCCTACCTCAGTATAAATTCCTGCTCCAAGTGACTAGTTGCCTTTCCTAAATAGAGAAAGTAAAGGAATGACTTGCACAGCACTGTGACCTTTTCCTCCTCTCTCCAAGAGAGAGGTTGTGATTATACAGACCAGATTTTTAGATTATCCTATTATCTTATACTTATCTCTTTTTTTTTTCTTTTTTCTTTTCCTCACTGACCCTGAGGAATACTACTCTTTTCAAACTCTACTGTTTAATTGCCATTTTTTTTTATGATTTATGCCAAAGAAAATAAGCATGCATGGAATCTAAGAAACAGTTCATACTAAGAATCTCTCTCCAGCCCTTGGAAGAGCTCTAATTTATGTCAATGGCATTTGTCAGTGAGATGAAGATCCCTGTTCAGAGCCCACTCTTCTATCTTGCATCACAGACGGGAAAAAGATATACCTCTCCATAGCTTCCTGTCACTACTGCAGTTGCAAGAGCTTTATCCCCAGCCTGCTTCTACACTGGGATATCTACTTCAGGGACTCGTTCAAAAGGAGGACCCTGTTAGGTTGAGTGATTTCCATTTTGGTCTTTTACTTTTCACCACCTTTCCCTGTCCTTTCTGCAAAAATAAATGAGTTCCCACCCAGTTATTTAATTAAACTTCTGTATTCACCAGACCAGAATTTTACTAATTGGCTCTCTATTGATACTGTTGGAAAGGCAGATTGTCTATCAGCAAATCAATTGTAACCAACAGTTCTGCTGGTAGACAGTCTGCAGCAGGAAGTGTGGTTTTTGTTATTTCTGTGAAAGACAACTAGATATGAAAACAGTGTTATATTCATTGTACTATTTTACATATCTGGATCATATCAACCCTAGCAGCTTGCTGGAAACCACTTACAATTTTCAATGAGTACTTTTTATCAAAAGTACAAGTAAAGGTTCACCATCAGAAATTATTTCCCAGCAACTATGAGAAAACTTTGGTCCCCTATCTTCTGTTTCCATTGAAATCACTGCTTCTGTCAGACATTGACATTCCTTAAGTCAGAAACTGGAGCCTAGCATGATAATAATTATCTCCTATCAATTTTCCACTTGTCCTTTATCACTTCAACAATCACATTTGTGTAGAAGGACAGCAGAACATAATGCTTCTTCAGAATGCTTCAACAATGGTCTGCCTCAGCTCTCTTTCCAAGGCAGTAAGTGATCAGCCTGACACAAGGCTTTAAAGGCACCTGGACAAGGGAAAGTGTTTAGTCATTATCTGAGCATAAGGATGGTCTCACACCTTGGATTCCTGAATTAATAACCTTAAAGAAGTTGTGTCTGTCAGTGTCTCACTGGCTTGAAGCTTATAGTTTTTAATCTATTTAGGGGCTACTGTGAGCATAAACCGGGAAATAAACAGCCTTCACAGAATAGGAATTTTAGCCTGTTCTCTACCTCCACCTTATGCATAGTTTGTCTGTAACATTTTAGGCACCTGCCCTGCCTGGATTCTGGAGAAAGGTGGTGGAGGTGGTTTGAGGTGATGTGCTAGGACAGCCAACTCTCAGCATGGCAGTCCTGTATCAGTTGGAGGGGGAGATGAGGAGCTGCAGGGGTGTGACCTCCCACTCCCTGGATTTCTCCACCTCTTTATAAAGTAATATGGTACCTGAGACATCAGGGACAAATGTGGCAAGAGACAAAATAAGTTTCCTGCTGTGAGAAAGTTAGGGAAGGGTTTGCACTTCAGATAACATTGACTTAAGCTGTCAAGAAAATCTAGACTGAAATGCCAATAAAAGATGAGCTATGAAATGCGGGTAATCTCACAGGGCCTCAGGGAGAAGCGTGTTTGTTCTCAACGTTTGTTCTCACCATGCATGATTCCTGTTTAGCATTATATGGACTAGTGGCTGGCATCCACATCCACACAGACTTCAAACCCTCTTCTCATGCAGTGTTAGTTATCCACACCATAGCCAGTTTCTGGCTCCCAGCAGTGAGTGCTACTGGCTGGTGAGGGTCAAGTCCTCTGGCAAGTTCGATCTCTGTGCCCACCTGTGCTGCTTGGTCCTCTCAGTCCTGAGAACTGTTCTGTACTGAACTATATGCACCTAACTACCTCCTTCATAAGGTCTGGGCTTGCATTCCTTCTCAGAATTAACATAATTCTTGAAAAAAAATTAAAAAGAAAAGCTAGAGACATTTTTCTTGACACAGAAGCCTTGGTTTTCCACATAAGAGGTATCAGTAATGCAGCAAATATGGTCAAAGATCCCCAATGGGATGAGTGGGGAGCAGTTCATCTGCAGTTGGTTCTGAACACCAACAAGCTGTGATGCAGACATGGATTTCCACTTATGTCTGGTATCTTAGATATGCATTTATGTGAGCATTTTCTAAGATGTCATGTAGCTTTGGTCTTCTTTCTAATACTTACTTGGCTTCCAACAATGCCTCAGTTTTCTAATTCCAAAGAAGCTAAGGCTTTTGCAGACTCTATTTTCACTGCCCAATAAGTAATGCACTAGTAACGCAGGAAGGATAAAACCTCAGGATCATAAGCCACACTAAATCTGTGCAGAGCTGACATCAACGAGAGTTGTGTGCATGGAACAAGGCCAATAAATACTGAAGCTCTCAATGTTTGACTTCTAAATGTTTCTATTGGCTTTTCATGGATAGGCTTAATGGCATTATCTGTGCCCTTAACAGAATATTCAACAAATGAAAAATGTATCCGATAACCCACTCTACTGAATAGCATGTCCTGACAGCTAGGGACTCCTACTCCAACCCTTCCACTGAAATGAACCAATTTTGCCAATGTCATTTTTCACCAACTGAAGGCTTTTCACCTAATTTTTATCTCAGTGACAGCCCTTCTCCAGTAACCACCATCTACACTGACAACAGTCTCCTTCCACCACATGCTCCACTTGTCATCAACAGCCACTTTGTAAATATAAAAGTAGTTTCTGGGAGTTTTGCTCACAGTCTCACTCAAGTGTAACTGTATAAGATGATATGTATCTTCCTCCAAAATCCTCATCATTTTCTTTTGTGCTACTTTACTCAGCCAATTAAGGATCTAGAAATTAGAGTCACATTTCCTCTTCAAAATCTATTTATTTATTATAGTAAATGTGTGTATTTGAAGGTAGTGCAGAAGCAGTGATCCTCATTCTATATTTCTTCTTATTTTATCATTTCCAATTACATACACACACCAAGGATGCAGTCCTATTAAACCCCTTTCTGTCTCATAATCCAGCTCTAAACCAACCCTGGAGTGGAGCTTCAGTGTAGGTGTTGGGAAAGTAGAATGAGAAGCAGCATGTAGAGATGCAGATCTTCAGGTGGGTCAGTGGGAAGCATCTGAGCACTGGGGACATTTACTGGAATGAAGTTGTTCCTTTGCCACTGATGCAATAGCCATCATCAGGGATAGCCATCATCACCTGCTTCTGCTGATCAATTCAGACATCCTGGTCTTGACCCATTTTATCTCTTGTATGCCAAGGAGACGTTTATTTGCATTTCAGAGTCCAAGGCCAAGCACAGCAGCTAAAGGGAAGATGAGGCAGGACTTTTTGAAGACTTTGGGGCAGGGTTAGATAGCTACACTGATACTATGCAAGAATGGGAAGGGCAAATCGTGAGACTCATGTGATGTCTGCAGAGCTATGGAGACTAAGAAGAGCAGTGATCCTCAGAGCAAAGATTCATGAGGAAAAGGATCCTAAAAATAGCAAAAATGTTCAGTGCCACTGCATATAGTTGATACTAATTGTACTGAGAGTCTGTACACATAGACACTCTGAAAATTAATCAGAGTTTCTGTTTATTTCACATTTTGGCTGGCAGTCTTTCTGCTGAATGCATCAAGAAACTTGCCTATTGCCCAAAGATCCAGCTCCCAGCAGAAGCACAAAAGCCTCCTTTTGTGGGAGGTTTTGAAGATTTTTAAAGAAACAGGGAAATAGAATGTGTGATCATCCTACTTCCTCTCAAAGTCTTTGAACACTTCTCAGACTTCTGAACTCTTCCAGGACCATCGCACATCAGGAATTATCTTCCTCTGATCCATGTGGATGTAAAAAGAAAAGTAGGAAGTAGGAAGATTCAAAAGAAACAGAGGACTAGAAGATAAAGATATTATTTCCAGATCTACTAACATAACTGTTCCAGGCTTGGATTGTTTCCACCCTTTTATATACTGATTCTCTGTTACAGGTTTGTTTCATCCTCTTCCTCACAGTCTCCATCTCATTTATCCCGTATTCCTAGCTTTCTTTCTCTCCCTCCCTTTTTCTCCACTGCATTTTTCCATTGTACTGCTCCCACCACTTTCTTGTTCCCTTCTTGAGATGAGAAGTATGTGTAGATGTGGGATAATCACTGANATCCTAACAAAAGTATGTATGAGTCACTCGAGCTCCACCTTGAAGGTAAAAAACAATATAAAAGTAGCCTAAAAAGGGGGATGTTAGGGAAGACACCATCGTGGACAAGTCAGGGAAGACCCTACTGCAGACCTCTGACTCCTGGGATCAGTCGATGGGCTGAATCTTTCTTCCCCCCCATAGGGACACCCTTGGGTAAGATTCAAACCTCCTCAGGAGCTCTTTCGGAACTTAGAAATCTCTATAGAGTTGCTTTTAACTTAGTGCTTTGGTAATTTACAATTTTGATGCGTGTACACACGCTTTGCAGACACTGTACACTGTATTCATCACCGGCAATCTGCAAGGAACCTGTACTCTGCCGCTTTAAATAAATTACATTATTCACATACCCAGCCGCACCATTTCTCACTGGGTGCCGTGTAAGTCCCTAGATAGTGGCTGGGTGGGAGTACAACACACTATCGAGTGAATCTGAGATAACGGACTCATAGTGTCAAATTGGGCATTAATCAGGATTTAAACCTAGCCACTCCCAGCCCCTCTGATATCTGAGGATAAACTGGAAAGCAAGAGGGTTTATCTCCTGCCAAATTGCTTTACTGCTCCTAACGCAACAGTAGAGCAACAGTTGTTTTCTCTGGCTTTTTCAATCATACTGGTATATAGAGACAGGCAAATGCCTACGTTTGAGAAGACAAATCAAAGGTACTTATTACTTCTGCATTTGGATCAGATGACAGATAATGTTTGTGATGACTGTCATAACTCACTTAAGTCTGGGGCCTGAGAGCTCTGTCCTCTGTGCAGACAGCTTTTGCCTCAGTGTAAATGAGCCACTACACCAGAGCACTGAAGCTCTTCAGTTGCATTCTCATCCCAGACCTCTAGGTATTTCAGGCCATTAAAAACCAGTGAGAATGTAAGACCAGCCCTAGAAATAGGCTCTACAAGAAGGTAGTGTAATGATGTACAGGTGTGATGTCCTTGTAGTAGCCATCCAGAAAGATGTTGCAGGGCTCTGGTACCAGATGGAGCATCAGGCCTAGGAAAGAAGACTTTGTATTGCAATGTTATTTTTAAAATGGCCTTCTCACTGCCTAACAAGAGAGAGAGATTCTGATAGCTAATTCAAGGTAGAAGAAAGCTTTACTGGTGCTACTACTTAGCTTCAGCAAGGAAGTCTGTTATAAGCTGTTTGATAAGGAAGCTCCAAATGAGTTGCCTGCCTCACTAATGCAAGAAATCCCATTGCTGCCCATTGGTCAGGTTCCTGGAAGGACTCACATCTCTGTTACTGCACATCCCTGTCACCTCTCAGATAATAAGATGATATTTAAATGAACAGTTACACATGACTGCTATATGAGGCAGGAACTTTATTTATAACAAACACCATCTAAATGTGTCTTGCAGCTTTTCTGATCAGTGCTTGTTCCCACTGGTACATAATGCTTCTAAACTCATAAGAAAGGGTACTAGCAGATCAGAAAAGAACAATTTGTCCTAGGCTGTGACACAATTGACAATGTCGCTGGACATAACACTAAGGCTTAAACGAGGCCTAACAACTTGCCAAAGCAGTGGAATAAATAAATGAGAGATGACTTTTAAATCATACAAAATGAATAACAAACAATTTTTTTGCTTCAGTAATACTAATGCCCCTGTTCTCTGAAGCAAATTTACATAACAGGCCACAAAGGACTATTGATATTGTATATAAGGTAGTATACACATGGAGGATTACCTTGAAAAGACTTCAAAAGGTCACAGAAGCCAGCATGCACAAAACGACATGCCTGATTTAAAGTTGTCCATGTACCAGTTTTAGGTCTTTGTGTACATACATCATGACTGTAGTCATGAGCTAAATTTTGAAAGTCATTTTTTCTATGCAACACAGTTTTGGTTGGTGGCTGAAAGAAGACCATTTTAATGGACTCTTTAGGCTGGTTCTTCAGGTTGAGGTCCCAGCCATAGTTTCAACAGGGTATTCAGAGTCTGTTCAATTCAGAGTTATTAGTTTTCTAGTGAGTTTTCCTCCAGTGCTTGCTCTTTACTATCTGAGGGCTCCATTTCCACAGGAATTGAGCATTGCATGATCTCTTTTTGGTACCTGATCAGCAGAACTCACAACTTCCAGTTTGAATTCAAGTAGTCCTCAAATTATTTTTTGTTAGAGCTAGGCATCTGCAAACAGGAGCCACAAAACTAGCATAAAAGTATCCAGTGAAAAATGTCAAGAGTATATCCCAAATACACGTTTCTCTTTGGGACCTAGACAGTTTACTCTGATCTGCAAATGCTTTCTAAGCTCCCTCCACTCTACGCTCACAGCCCCAGGCCCTTCTCTCTCTTTACAAGGCAGAATCCAGCCCTCCTATCACAGACAGCTAACTCTTAAGTTTTAGACATTTACTAAGTCAACCCTCTTGAAGAAAGTGCATAAGGGCCTAAATGACCCATTAAGAAAGAGTAGTGGGGAAGTTAGAAGGCCCTCCAAGTTAGGGAATCCTGTCTGTGCCTAATTTGGTAACATGGACAGGTGGGTGGGATTTCCATTTAAAGTCCTTCAAAGGCATGTCCCACTCTCCACTGTCTATGCAGAGAACTAGGCCATTCGTTACTGAAGAATATTTTGATAAGGTGTCTGAAACGCGTGCAGGCTGTTTAACCCCTAGGATCATACTTGAATATTTACTGGAAAGATGCAAAGCGAAGCAATTTAAAGGACTGAGAGCATCTCTTCCACATCTTTGTGAGACATAAAATCAGCTCACTTTAGAGAAGGATCTTAAATTTCAGTCTCCATAGATTTCTATGTGAGTGCTTTTTAACTACTGCTTAACACAATTCCACTCTGAAAGGTCTATTGGGTTGATCCTTCAAAATGAGACCAGCAACATACAGGTTTATTTTGTGATTCTCTGCAGAGTTGGAAGATGAAGAGGCCCAAAGATGACCTCAGGATCAGGACACAACTGTATGTCTGTATATGTCTAGTGACAAAATTTAGGCACATAAGACATGAAATGAAGAAATATGAAAAAGAATTTTAAGTACATTTAGGCATTTCCAAGACAGTGTATCAACTTGGTGCTGGGATGGGGATATTAGCAATGAATTTGGGCACCTAAAATGGCAATTGTTCGTTACATCTTATCTATATCTCTATATCCTGTTCTAAGTCCTTCTGTGATATATATGGTTTCAGAAGGGACGGTTCTTCAGATAACTGGAGATTAAGGTGAGACACAGACCATGTGAAAACATTTGCATGCATGCATGGTTTTACTATATTTTTAACAAATACTTTGTGTTTATGAAAGACTGCCATTTAATTAGCAAAATGAATCTTTGGAAGTGGATTCAGGAGAGAGTAAAACCATCTTTATATTGTTTAATTTAGGTGGTTGAACTGAGGCAGCAGGGAATTCAGAATTGCTAGAGGAAAAACTGCAGGCTGATAGTACCATATGCTTTGTGGTACTCCAAAGAGTAGTTTTTGTAAGACCTTATGATCTTTTTTCATGAGCAAGGGCATAGAAAGAGGCATGGAAAAGATCCTAAAGTTTTGTTTTCAATCAAAACCCATTACTCTTTACATAAACACTATTTCTTTTAATGCTTCATGAAGTTTCTTTAGTTCTTTCTATTCTCTATCATTGAAGTGCTGGGGTCTGGGCTGTGGGCCCAGAGTTGGAGTTGACCTATGGATGAGTTACAACCCAGCAACATGTTTTGCTACCCAAGTGATTTCAGGCCCCAGAGACAGAACCTGATTGGCCCTGCCTTCCCCCAGGTGATCATGGTTGGGGTGGTGGGCGAGGCTAGAGCTGTATCAACCAGGAACCAACCAGTTTGTGAAAAGCAACAGGGAGCTGGTCAGTTTGAAGAGAATTCCTGTGGAAGAGAGTTCCTGTTGCTGAGTGAGCTCTCAGTGGTGTGTTCCCCCTTGGCTGATTTGAGACAGAGAAGGGCAAACAGATGAAGAATAGAAGATGAGAGTGTGCTGAGGGGATGTTGCTGGGTTTGGTGTTGGCCTGAGGAAGAAAAGAGCTAGCAGCACAATCATGTTTACAGAACTCCATAAACCTGCCTTTTCTGTTTAATACATTTATGTAACTGAGTGCTAACTTATTTAGGCCTTACATAAAATTTGTGTGGTTCTACCAAATAACCTGTAGGTCAGAATTTTATCAACCAATCCAGTGTTATATATTCAATATTGTACTTCTGGTACAAACTTACATAAAATCACTAAATAATATTATGCTGTTGAAAGAAGTTATAAATATCTAATGACATCTAAGGATATGATAATTAAAAGTATATGTTTGTATATCTAATTTATTTTTGTTTATATTTGAAAACCTCTGATGTCTTTCTGCAAGTACCATGTTCCATTGTATTTTAAGGTACTCTTGCTTAGGACAAAATGGAATTAATATAATCAAATCAAAATATTTATTTGGTAGAAGAAAATCCACGACAAATATCAGCAACATTTTTACTTAACTTTTAAAATATTTACTGCAACTGGACATAGAAAGCTAACTAGGTATCAGCACTGCAGCAACTAGCATTTTGACAGTCCTGTGTCATGCTGGCTATAAAAAACAATACTAACAATATAAACATCCCCTTAGTGATGGTCTTTCAGAAATGGATTAAATAGTCAATCAAGTTCAATGGTTTTCTGTGGTACGGAATTGTATACGGCATATCTGCCAAAAGTCATTGCTACATATTCTAAAGCACGTTATTACTTCCCTGTTAGGTCTTGAGGACAGACTAGTGTTCAGCTGGTTTTATCTAGTCCATCTTTCTATTTATATTATATTAATATCTAGAATTCCTATCGCTGTTTGTTTTTATCATCTGAAATTATAGCATGAAAGTAATCGGAATCCTTTTGAGACTCATTATTTTTAAAGTTTTCATGTTGATTTTTGTTAGGCAAGAATGGCTTGAGTAAATTCAGGGCTACATCTTTGCCTGGTTGAAACAAGAGACTTCAATTGACTAAAACTGCCTTGATCTCACATCATTGCAGTTTAATCATAAAGATAAGGAGGCACAAGTCCTTGGTTTGCTTTATCACTAGCAGAGATATCATTTAGTGAAAATATAGTTCTGCCTAACAGTCTATTGTGCAAACTTTGTGAGATGCCAATCACCACTTTAGTAAGTGATATTCTACAGCTTGACCATTCTGTATCTTGCCATTCAGGACAATGGTGTCTTAAATGACAACTGGAAAGAAACCTGTGAATATGTACCTGTTTTAAAGTTGCTTCCAGTGTTTTTTATTTGGGGAGAAGTTAGAGACATTTTCAGGTTCAAATAGTCCAAGACATATAATGCAACAGCAACCACATTACTGAGAAAGACACCAGCAAGCAAGTCCTCCCTGAATATCTGCACATCTGTGGATGCTGATATTTTCATTTTGAGGACTGAGTGGGAAATTCTTTTCTTTTGAAGGATTTTATGATCATTTCTCTCAATCTCTCTTTGAATAATCAACAATAAAAACCAAGCAAGTCTGAGTAGGGTTGTCCTATTTTGCCTGGAAAGAAGTTCATTTTTACGGATGAAAAACATGTTATGCTTAGGTAAGGTTCAAAGCAGTCAAAGAAGCCTCTCAATCAGTGTTCTTTCCTAAAAGGGCTCTGCTACTGAAATGCAGGGATTGGGTATGTAGAGAAACCCCATTTGTAAACAGGTTTTTGTGCAGACACTTTGAAAGTGGTTTCTTTCAAAGTGTTAAACAGTCTGTAATGCTACTATCATATACACTTTCCTATGAGTATTGAAAGGCCAGGCTTCAGTAGAACACTCTTAAAAAACACTTTTAAAAAAAAAAAAAAAAATCAAAATCCATCGTTTCCTTGCCCACAGATGTGTTAGCACTTCCTTCCCTCTCACCCAGCCCCATTTCCCACTCACAAGAGGTAGCCACCACCTGCCTTTATGCCACATTGGTAGCTGAGAAATGCTTTTGTGTGTTGCTGAAGCTGAGTCCTGTGTATGCAACTGTACTGGAAAGGCCTGCTCTTCAGCCAAGCCTGGCAGCTGAGAGAGGTGTCAGGGTGCTTGGTGCAGCAGTTTGCAGGCTGTTTGGACCTGAACCTATTAAACACATGCTCACAATTGTGTACTTGATCTTCAGGTCAATGAGTTAAGTTCCATTGTAAGTCCATATAATCAAATATGTGCTGCTGCAGCACTGAGCCATTCGGGCACTGGAGACCTTGAAACCGTCAGCTCAGTACTCCACGAACATGCCATAGAATACCTGCAAAGCAATTGCCTTTGTCTTTTTCTCACATCATACACTATTGTCCCCAAAATTCTAACAATTAAACAGAAACAATTTTGTCAAGCATATTTTCTCTGAACACAAGCCTGCTCCACAGAAGTACAGTAAATAATTCCTTGTCTATGAATTGGTTTACATTTACACTTCAAAACTGTAAGGAATAAACCTGACAGAGCTATTTGATCTTTGCATGAAAATGGACTTCAAAGCTGAATGTGTATTTCTGTTCATTTTACAGCTACAGATTTCCAGCAGAAAGTGATTATGCCTCTGATTACTGATGCCTATTGTAGTAGCAGTTTCATCTAATGCTTTTTTAGAATTTAATCATTGTCTTTTGTTGACCAATACAACAGTACAGACAGCTTTGCACTACATGTGTAAGTGGCTAGTGTAATTGAAAAACAGACTAAATCGACTGGATTTTTGTAATGCAGTAAAACATGAATAGGAGAATAAAAATGTCCTCAATGTCTCAATGTGTATTGTTACTTTGAAGCTACTCCCAGCTACCACCACCATAGGATCAGAGGAGAAACTAACATCCACTACTTTAAATAATTATTGGATTCGTTTTTGTCATTATTTCTTATTCATTTTATTTTGAGCATCACCCCACTTGATGTTATAATTAGTTCTCTGAAAAACCTTTTGCAGAATAAATTATTCCAGCTTTGCAGTATCAGTTATATCGCAACTATGTGTGTTAGGCAGAAGAAACAATTTAGTTGTCAAAATTTGCAGTAGGGACCCAAGTTTAATTTGAATATTAGTAAGAAAGGCATGCATATAAGAATTGTGTGTTCCTCCTTATAAGCAGAAGCATAAACTGGATACATACAATTTCTAGTTATGTTAGGATGTGATTCAGTACACTGAATATTTTGAAGCCACATGTTAATGGATCCTTTCAGACAGTTCTTTTAGATGACACCAAATGCATGTACTCAGTCTCAAACATATAGATGCAAGTTCATTATCAAAATGTAGAGGGAAAACAGTGATATTTACTGTGAATATGTCTATTCAGAAGAAGTTTAAGGAATTTCCCTCTGTTCTTCTATAAGCATTTTTAACATATTCAAGACATTTTTTTAAGCAGAAAGGCTGTAAACATTTGTAGAGTAAAGTCTCTTCTGTTTACGTCTTGTCTTTCATCTTTTCTGGCATCCCCTCCACCTTTTCTTCAGTCTTTTAACTTCTGCACTCCCTATGCTTCTGATTTTGCACATCCTTATCCCATGGGGAAATACTGGGTGCTTCCGCTACCCATCATACATAGGAAAAATGCAGTTTTAACAGAGTATAAAAGGCTTCTTACATGCCCCTGCATGCTAAGAGCAGCACACAGTCAGTGTTCACCCAGCAGCAGATATTGCCTATGTAGCAGTTATTACAAGATGTCCATGAGACTGACAGTAGATAAAAGCCTCTAAGAATGGTTGTCCTTACTTTGCAAATCCAGTTGCAGGAAGGATTATGTGCATTGGACAGAAAGATGGCTCAGAGTATGGGCTCTCAAACCCTGATCTAAGAACAGAACATGGTCTTGAATGCAGCTCACGCAGAGACAAAACTAAAGAGTGTCCAGTGTATTTGGTGGTTTCAATAGCACTGCTCCAATATTTAAGGACTGAAATAATTTTGAGCTCTTACAGTTGTCTGCTGGTACAATAATTTAAGGATCATGGCATTAGTGACAAAATGACGTGGTACCACGGCATGACTTCCAGCTTTCCTCCTCTCTTCATGCCACTCATCTCTGGAAAATCAGTTTGCAATCAACTATTTCCTTTCCAAGAATTGAGTGTTCCTGGAAAATACTGCAAATAAGGAAGTCATTCAGAATGCTAGAGAATATGGCCCAGATTGCCCATTGCTAAATAAAATGGGGGTGCTACATTTATTTCAGCTTTTCCATTCATCCTGACAATTTTTTTTCCAGTGGAAAGAAATCAGGTGTTCCTCATTATCCTTCTGTGCTGTTCTAGCAAATAAAAACCTGAAATAAAATTAAATCCTTTTCATTGGACAGTGTTTTAATGACTCAAAGAGTATAAAGTCAATATTAGTATTCATGTCACATTCAATTATCTCCCTACCATGTCCCCCCATTTGCTTTTCCGTGTGTTGGTTCATCACACAATGCTAATTAGGTCACTTCAAATGGACCATAATTGACAATGGCATTTTTGCAGGTTTATATTTTCACACAGAAAATCTGAGAATAAATTAATGACCAGCAATTTTGACAATTACGGTCAATTAAATTTGTCAACATCACAATTGACAAAATTAATCTATATTTAATATTGAAACCTTGACATTAAGAATACAGTCTTGGCAAGTATCCAGATTTAAGTGACAAATATGTAATACTGCATCAAAATTATTCACTCTCAAGTGATAATGTTGTTAAATATCCATATCTTTTAGATCCAATACCCTACCAACAGACAACTAATGAAAAATGTTACTGAAGCTCACATACACCAGAGGGGAAAAAAATATCTTCTAAGTAACGACCACACCATTGTCTGGGCTTTAATGAACATACAGAAAATTCCAGTATAGGGGTTTTGGTGTTTTAACTGCATGCATACTTCATCTAAAACTTTATCTAAAATAACAAAGATCTCTATAACATGCCTTTTCTCATTCCTTGACTGGCTGGAAATTTTTATAGGCAAACTGCAGGGTACCCTGGCAATTTACTGACAACGCTTAACTGTAATCTTATTGGGTCCGTGCAACAGAAATACAGTTTCTGTTCACTCTTCTGTGCAAGCTAAGTTCACTGACAGTAATCCTCCCCTGAGGCTGCATATACCTTATAGTCATAATAAAAATCCACCAAAATTAAATGCAGAATTAATTAAATGCAAAATTAATTAAATCAGAATTCAAACATCAGAATAAAGATCACTGTAGAAAAATAAATTAAAACACAGTGCATTCAACAAGGTTTGTAGTAGATGTATGAAAGAACCAAATGCATTACAAAGGATTCCTTCCCAAGAAGTCTTGGAGAGCAGATTGTACCAAACCAAAACGGGGTAAGACTGGCAGCAGTCTTTCCACTCCTGGATCTCAAAATAAAATGAAAAGTCAATTAACTGAACTTCATTTCAGAAAAAAAAAAAAAGTGCAATTTGAAATTCTGTTTATTGTTACTACCTTTTGCTTGACTACATTTTGCCCTGGGGATATACACAGGTCAAATAGTTGCATTAATGCAATTCAGACAGGCTTTTTGAAATTAATCCCCCACACTTTGCAACACCCAGGGAGACTTCTGTCTTCTGCGGTCTTTTGGAAGTCATTAGTCAAGCTAAACAGCCATGAAAAGCATTGATGGGACAGGATAGTAAAGCAGACACAAAAAAAATCCCTATTATCCAGGATATATTAACTGTGTGTTTAACATGGAGCTAGTGTTATATCAACTGTAAAGCAAGATGGCTTGACAGACATTGATATAGTTGGAACTGTATTATCATAGTCAAATGCAAATTGAGGATAATAGCTGGCAAATCTGAGAATAGACTTCATTAGCTTTCCAGGCATATGCTTGCATGTGAACAGCATATTCCCATATTCATTTTGACCTAAAGTAGCTAGATTGGTTAAAAAAATTAACAACTCATTACAGTTCTGAGTTTCCTGATTGAACTATGGGGCTTAAGTCACTATTTTCACAATTTCTATCTGCCAGGAAAGTCAAATCAAACTTAATTGCAAATTAGAATAAAAAGAGGTACATGTCCTGTATACTACTCCTTGCATTTTTCAGAATATGAGACAGTATGTAATAGCATGATATCTGAGCATAACTTAATATTTCTAGTGCTACGAATTATTTTTATCTTTCTTTATCTAAACCATTGGACTGAATGGAGAATGTTGGCTTGTCCCAGGGATAAAAATTTAAGTCCTTAAATTTTTATTATTAGTATTTGCAT
>VYZX01020883.1:32226-42685 GCA_013401335.1 Brachypteracias leptosomus | reverse complement strand
GAAGATGTCTCCTTAGTCAGGTAAGGGACATACAACTCGAAAGTATAGGAGTCAGAAAATCAGTTAAAGTAACAAAAATATGAAGTGTTTTCTATGTATCAAAACACTTGAGAAGAACAATCTCACCAGAGCTTGTGCTTTATACTCCCTGACTCATCTTGTTTGGGCATCTAACAAGTTTAATGCAAATCTATTATATGCTTCTCAGTATTTCTGGCAAACTCTAAAGTTGAAGTTTCTTTCTCTTTCTCCTAAAAATGAGTAAGGGGTGGGAGCACTGTAGCTATGTAAGAATAAAGGATTCTCCTGAAAGACTGCACTTGTTTCCACTAGCATGCAGATACAAGTACTGTGAATTTACCTGTAATGAAGACTTCTAACCCAGTCACACTGTCGTGCAGTTCTCTACCTAGCACAAGCTGAAATACCTCATTGCAATACCTTTTTCCACCATTGCCAGTATCAAAAAGAAGACAGAAGAGAGAGGAAAGAATACCTCAAATTTTGTGTATTTACATAAAATCACCAATTATAGTTCAGTTCTTGCCGAAAAGGCATCGTTAACGGACAATGAGGTTTAAAAGCATATTTTAATTCTATCAAGAAAGGAACAATTGGTCTGCTCCAACTGAAAGCTATACGAATAGCACTGGTGTCTCATAAAGGACCAGAAAATTGAAGGAAAGCAAACAGCTCTGCCTATGTTGACTATGAACCAACTGAAAACCTTTTGTATCCCTGCATAGTTATCCAGGCTGTGCAGGAGAATGCACTAGCCATGACACCTGTCCTACCTCTTTCCAGACAGAATATGATCTAATTCATATTTTAATAATTGAAATAATCTTCAGAGTTACTAGAATGGTTCACAGCCCAAATTTAATATGTTTCTGCTGAAAAGAGGTAGCTTCCCTTTTTTAAAATGAGAATTTTTATTGAAAATTATTCAATCTTAGTAGCTTAAGGAGTCAAACCTACAAATACCTGTGCTTTATAGGATTTGATTAACTCCTACTGGTGACTGAACCTAATGAACCACCAGTTAAAACTGGACATAGAAACCTATTTGTGATTTAACTAAAAATCAGACTATGAAGAATGCAAAACAAAGGAACACTTTATTTTTTCAAGACTTCTTGAATCCTTTCCTTGACAGATTATTTTTTGCAGTCCTATTTTGTTTCACTTGAACGTTGCTGAAGAAACATGTAAATACTTCAAAGCTGCTCCAGCTAACATAACGAGTTGTGAGTTTAGGCCTTTTGATTTATTTTTCTTTAAAATTGCCTACTCAATCCTACTTGCAAATAACATTGCCCTTTCAAATGTCAAGAAAAATTAATGCCTGACAGCTGCCACAGGCACTGATACCTGAGTTAGCAAGTGCAAGGACAGCATGTAACACTTCCAAATTAGTCCTCCCATTCTCAGGTATGCTAGAATTTTACGCTCACTGAACTCCCTTTAGGGACAGGCAGGCAGCAGAGAGAGATTCCTTGTCTCCAGAAACAAAGCAAAACCACGGTGCTTGCATTAAGTCAGAAATGAATCAACACGCTGTTCTGACAACTTCATTTCAGCACTTAGTGACACCAGGAATATAACTCTGGTTCAAATCTCTCGTCCTTGTTCCCCAAATAAGCAATGCATTGGGAGGGATATTGCAAAGGCAGCTCAGCTCAATAGAAGCAGGTCAGACTTCCCTCACTGATAGTCTCAAGCTGGCAGAAGAGCAAGCAACATAACTGAAAAACTCCATAGAAAAAGAAATCTGTGGCATACACAATATGAGGACACAATGAGAAGCACGATTACAAGGAGAGGTAGTGTTGGGAACAGTTATTAAACATCTGGGGAAAACACCTGAATAGTTTTAACAGCAGAAAAAGACATGAACGTATACCAATAAAATAATTCCAATTTATTTGGCTTTATTAGTGATTTTCCTATATGGGGAAAACTTGTCATGAAATTTTCAAGAAACTCATCTGTTGGATTTCACAATATTCCTTATTTATATTGGGTTTATAAATTGCTAACTGCTTCTGCTACATTCATCACAATCCCTTATATGCAAGAAAAAATATCATTTTATTTCTGAATATATCTAGCTTTTTATCTTCTGTTCTTGATTCCCTTTTCCTCTTAGCATACCAGTTTTCTAACTGGAGTATCACCACGTCTCACTTATATGTTTGATTCTAAGGATGCTTCAACTGTTTGAATTTTCACACATTTTGTTTCAAGACAGAAAAACAGATGTTTCTGACTTTAAGAGCACTATGCTTGCACAGTGCTTAAAAAAAGAAAGGTCATTTCAATAGAAACAAAAAAGAACATGTACCATGCCAGGGTCTCTTGAAAATATATTTCAGGATGAAAAAGTCTTGATTTTTGTACGGTCCAGTATCCCACAGAAACATACAATTTGTTTACTTATGTTCTATTTGTTTGAAAACCTTTTCAGTTTTAAATAGATTCATCATTCATCAACATTTGCCCAAAGTAGTTGTTCAGTGAACTAGAGACAAGCAATTAAAATCTGTGGTAAGAACATCAGAGAATAAATGTCATCTTTAGACGTGACTCACGTAGCTTTACTATTATTATTGTAAAGATGAGAAGAGCTATATTTCTGAAGCGACCACTACAGTGTATGTTATTTTGATATATATGAGTTCTGCTCTTAGAAATACTGTTACAGAGTTGGAAAGATTAAATGACAATAATATATTTCATTAAGCTCTGCCACCTTCCATTCCAAAGTAGCTACCTGTCAAAGGCTGCAAAACAGATCTCTGTATATCGTACATATAAAGAGCCTAGTTTTGTCCCAAAATGAAAAAACTCATCTACCCCTCCATGGCAAAATAATGAAAACACATGGAAAAAAAAACCTGTTATTTTTGTGTGAATTTGATTGGCATGAATACAAGAAGAGGATACACTTTATGAAATAAAGTTTCAAACAATCCCAACATCCCTTGTATTTGTAAACTACTCTTCAGGTAAATATAATACATTTCCATATATACATGTTTACCTTTAGAAAACCAATAAATCATCCTCTTGTGATCAACTGGCCTAATTTTCAAGTGTGAATGATAGTATGCATGTCATTAATATATGGTGAGGACAATGACAAAACCTGTGACCTGGGAAAACTTTCTGATGCCTTCAAACACACAGAAAACCTCTACAGAAAAGAGCAATATGTCAGCACACGTGTCACATATACAGAGGTAAGATCTCTATGTTGAGTGAACAAGAACATTGAGATAATATTTTATATTTACATCCTTGAACACTTGAATTGGCTGAGTAAACTTACAGCCATCGAGAAATTGTGAAGGCCAGAAAAAGTACTACTAGACGGGAAATGAATAAAAGATGAAGAAAGTAAATAAGGAAAAGGTGATCTCAGAAATTACAGAAAAAACACCTTCTAAGTTTGATTTCTGGGCACCCAGAAGAAGAAAGGAGAGGGAGTTTTATCAGGCAAATCATAATAGATCTAGTTTCAATCTATGGAAGAACTTCTAGAAAACAGAGATATATTAGACTGCAAGTACCTTGATTTTACCAAGGCTTGCCACACTCTTTTACAACCTGGTACACTGGGAAGTGCACTATCTGTGTGCTCATATTGTAAGATAAATGCAAAACTAGCTGAAACTGATGCTCAGAGAGCAGCAACCAATGGCTCACCATTAAAATGGAAGACTGCGCTGACTTTTGCAGGGGTAAGTCACAACCCTGGAATTATTCTGTGTTTTCATTAATGGCTTGGATGATGAAACATAAGATATCCTGTTAAACATGGAAGTGGTTGGAATAACTTTAGAAGATAGGACTATAATAAAAATACTCATATTATTGAAATAGGCTAAAAATACATGGAATTTAATATAGAAAATTGCTATGTTCTACTCTTAAGACAGACATTATAATAATGTTTAAAATACAACCTATGGAATAACTGGCTATAAATTCATTTAAAGGGGGGGCAATCTAGTGATTATTATGAATAATTGAATGTTGTTTAAAAACATTAACATACCAGGATATATAAACACGACTGCAACCTACAAAATGTGTAGAATAATTCTACACAGCTCTGGGAGCACTTAAAATAGAGCACTCCATCGAGCTTTGTGATAAGGCTTCAAAGAAGACAGGAATTAATTGGAAAAAGTCCAAAAGGAGTAAAAGCCATTATCAGAGGCCTAGAAAAACAGAGTCACCGAGAGGTTCAAGGAGTGGGAATGTTCAGTCTTGAGAAAGGAGGATTGTGATGGTGTATTTTTACCCCTCATTGACAGGACCTTTATCTCCGGTTATCTGCTTCAGTGATAACTATGCATCTGGGTGCGATGATTGCATCTGGGTGTAACAATCCCACCCTGCTAGGATTCAGGGGAAACACATAACAATATTGTAGTCATGGGATAGCTTGAACAATACACTTAAGTGTAAGAGCAATGGGAAAACACGACTATAAGTGAATCATCTTACCCCCATAAATAGTAGCCAGCCCAAGAGCCCTTTGAGCTCTTCTGTAGGGCAGCTGGCTGAACTCCAGGATCTCCCCTTGAGCAGGGACGCCCGTGGAGGATATTCCCCTGGGTTAAGAGATTCCTTACCACAACAGATTGTTGGTGATACATATNAGCCTCAATGTGCTGGGGAAGCTTCAGTTCTGTGAGGATGAAGGAACTCGGGAGCACCCTGGCACAAATAGTAACACTGGCATTGGCAGCTTTGCTGTCTTGGGGGAGCTACCTTGTGGAGAAACTACCCGCATAGCACACAAGTCAGCAAAAGTTAGCTGTCAGGGCATCCACTTGGATCTCCAATGTAAACTGCATCCATTTTGTGCTTGAAGTCCTTGATATTGGAAGACTTAAGTTTGGCCAGACACATCAACATACCCTTTTCTACCATATAAACAGAATTTCGTAGGATCGGATGAAGTGTGAATTCGCAAAGTGAATTAAAATTTTAGAAATTTTCACGTACTGAGGTATATGATACATAACCATCACATTTAATGCTGAGCATTTAGCAAATTACATTCTAGACAGCCAATAACTGATACTTAGGCAACTGTAAAAAAATGTTTCATCTTTGAAAGGTAACTGTCACCTTTAATTGTACCTCATCTCAAGAACAAGAGCTCTGTAGAAGTCCATGACTTTTCTGTGCATTTAAAATTAAACTATCTAATTCCAAGAAAAATTCTAAGAAAAAATACACTGATGAATAATCAAATTCAGATTCACTTGGTATTAATTCACATGCTACAAATACTTGAGCATACATTTCCATATAGGGAAAAAGTTAATAGGGTTTTTTTCTTACTATTTTTTTCTTGCTATTACAAACTGTGGTCATCGATAATGATTCTGACACTAACTAGTGAGAGAGAAGAGAATAAGAGACCCTAATTCTAACTCCTCAAATCTTCCACACCCTTGTTCACTCAGCTCTAACCAGTCTTTCAGTCTACAGAAGAGGAGAATAATGCTTTTAGTGTAGGTGAATCTGAGGATATTAGTAGGCATTGGAGAATTTCAAAATCTTACTGTCATAGTCTACAACTTGATCACCATAGTCTTCTGCGCTGCTACCTACCATCTGAAGGTTCATAGGTCAAGAAACCTAGCTGTTAAAGTACAAATAATCAGAATGGCTGAATTTGGAATATCCTCTCAAATTTACATGTTCTTACCAAAAAAGCTCATGGTTCTTCCTTTGCTGTCTGTTTTCTAGATGATCAACAGGTGGTTCGAATTTTGTATGATGCAATCAAGAGGATCTCTGAGAAAACAGCTCTTTGCTAGAGTACCACAAAGAGAGATGCTGAAGAGAATGAAGTGTTAAATATTTGTTCCAGTATCATCTTCTGTTTTACTGGCAGGAATCTCTCCTGGAGAGCTCAACATTCATGCATCAATACAGACCTCTGTTTCCTCTCTGTTTTTAAAACCTGATTATCTCTGACAGTGAACAGATAATCTCTGATTACCAGTACTCAGTACTGTGTGCTTCCAATTTCATTTCATGCTATTATGCTTATCCGCGTTCCCCATTTTCTCACGTTATCCATATTTCACAAAGCTTACACTCATTACCTTGCTGAAAATTTGGTTATACTGTATTTTGTGCAAATTGCTATGTGAAATTACAGCCTCAGATTTTAGTCTCCTAAAGTAAAATATGTAAGAAACTACAATATGCTTTAACTGGGTGGGGATTCCTGTCATCAATCATGGGGGCAGGGTGGACAGACTGGGTGTTGATTAGATTATGTTCCAGGTCCAGTTCAACAAAGAGAATCACTCACAAAGGGCTGATTCCAGGTAATGGCTGGTATTTCTTTGTGCAGCAGTGTCACATTAGTTTGGCTTAAAATGGAAGTGAAAATATGGCCAGAGTTAGTGATGTTAATGTGGTCAACCTAATTTCGAAACTATGCTATTTTATAATTCTTCATAAAAAGCAGCCAAGAAGGCACAAGCAGTTGCAATATAGAACTTCAAACTAAAACCAGCTAGACATAATGCCAAGATACTATATTTTCAACTAATTCAAGCTTTAGAAATTAAAAAGTAACGTGCAAATTTACCTATGAAGTATCATCCAGATCTACAGATGCCTTTCTGTCCTGTCAGTAACCTGTTAATCATATGTATTACTTAACCTAACAATAGGATTTTGGGTAAAAAGCTTTTCAGAAAACAAGTTACTACCATTTAAAATGAAAATAACATCAAAGAAATATTAAGTATGAAGACATGCAACTACCATTTTGACCAGAGAACAAAAGGAAACATGCCTATTGAACCAAGACCCTGAGGAAAGAAAATCTTTTCTGGCTGAAAGAGAACTGATGATACATTCTTTATAGAGCTATGAACTACAGAAAGTAATTTACATGACAAAATGAAAATATGTACACTGTTTTCTTCCTGTTCACCTCTATAGCTCTTGCCTGTTTTCTTCAGCACTCTGCAGTGCAATGGCATAAAAAGAAAAGACTGAAATCAGGTCAGCTAGCTATTCAATCTTTTTTGGACACCCTAAAAGAATTATGTCACTGAAAAATGCAGATAGATGCCTACTGGGATTATTTAAATTAGGCATCCACCTTTCTCTGCTTTCATACAAACCAGCTTTCAGAGACACATGATGCTTAGGAGCTTCTGAAAATCCTTCTATGGACCTCTCTACTTTTTAAATCAGCCATCTGAATTTGTAGGCACCTACTCAGTTTGGTAAATATATACCTCATCATCTTATTCTATGCATTTTGCAAACAAGTAAACTAATATTTTATGCTGTCAAATGAGAATGTAAAACTTAATTAATGCTAAATAGCAAAACCTTGTGATATCCCTACTTAACACATATGATTTCCAGTGAATTAAAAAGTATAAAAGTGCTTCTAGCCATTTTTTTGTGTAAAAAAAAGTAATATATTACCTCATATCCAAATTAATATTTCAATATTTCTTGAAGACAATAAATTCTGTAAGAAACAAGATATTTCAAATATATAAAAGTATAAAAAAAATTTTTTTAAATATTTAGAAAGTGTTTTAAAAAAATTATTAACAAAAGGGGTAAAACCCCCCCAAATATATTACTCCTACCTTATATTATTCCTTCTGAGCTTGAGTTATTAAAAAATTATAAACACTGATGCAGTATGAAAATATACTAATAAGTTCTTGTAAGTATGCTGAATAAAAAAAAGTCTGATATATACATGCATATACTTAAGTCTATAAATTCTAGTTCTTATTCTGAGCTCTTATTCATACAGTCTAAATTTCAGTGCTTCATCAGGTTCCTTGTTACAAAATTTTTCATAATTTTTAGCAGACCCAAGCTACAGATGCACTGAATGTCAATGCTCTATGTACTTGATGTACCTTGGTGTACTTCACCGCTAGCATTCACAGTTTCATAATTTTGAGAAAATACTTGAGAAAGAGGGATATTGCTCAGACAAAACTAACTTTACATTTTTCACGTTCTCACTTCAAATTTGAAAATTAATATTCAAAGAAAGATTTATAATGTGAGCAAAGACACTTAATTCTCCTAAAGTATCACCTCAAAAAATAGCTGACGATTTTGGTCCAAAATCAACCAAGAAAAATCTTCACTTTTTTCAGCTGACATGCAAATATCTGAGAAATAGTAATGGTAAAATAAAAGTAATGTCAAACCTATAAAGTCTTATAATAAAACACAAATGACTTGTAAAATCATGGATTTTTTTTGTTAAAAGAATCTGCTTTTTGCTTATTAACATGCATTATCACTGTATTTTTAATGTGACATGGCTTCCTAAGCCATGCTGGTTGATTGCATTACTAATTAAACAAGTTCAATTTACCTAATTAAATCTAAGTTGAAATATTTATAAAGCTATATGTGAGCTAAAATAGCATCTAAAGGGTGTGCTCATCAGTCTTCAATTACAGGGAAAATAATTAAAGTAATAAAAGCAACATGGGTGGACGTAGCTAGTCCATGCTGGGCTATCCTATCCAAGTTTTAAAGACATTTCAAGTATGCTATGCCAATTAGGAAAAGAAAGAGAAAGAAAAAAAAAAAGTTCTGTATAGTTGTTTACATTTAGGTGAAACTTTCATCAGTGCACTACAGAACCACTGTTTGGATCAGAAGTTAGACACACCTAGGCACTTTCAGTTTTTTTACCGTTACACTGCATCTACAGCTCACTATTCCGTTTGGGTTTTTTTGTCCACCTAAAAATGTATGCTAAAATTCATTTGAACTAGAACTAGATTTTATTTATTAAACAGTCCAAATTGAAGACTGCATCTGCTATCAGCAAAGGAAACGTGTATGAAATTCCACATTCATAATGGTTTTCAGTCTGTCAGGAAAGAAACATGCAGTTGTGCAAATAGGAGTTAATATTCCAAAGCATGGCTATTTTTCCCTAGATTATACGTATCTCTTCTTTAACTGAAAGAGATATATCTTGTGCAGAGTCACACAGAACTGTACCTAGATCTTTCAACCTTTTGCTGTTAGCATTTGATTTCTATAATATACAAAAGATTGGTGGTTGCCAGGCACCCCATTAGAAAATCTGAATCCCAATTAGTTTCCTGTGGTTTACTTGAAGAACTGTATTATTTTACAGCCAAAAACATAGTACGCCTGAGCTGTGATAACATGTATTTGTTTAGTATCACAATGCTGAATGCTAAATGTGTCCTATTAAAATCCATTAAATAAGATTAGTATGCATATAACAGAAAACTACACGAACATCATTTTCCTTTCAATAATAATTTAAAAATTCTAAATTACAGATGTATCCCAAACAGCGAATCTTGAGTATATAGTAACATAGTATATTGGCATTAAAGCATCAGAAATACTGAAAATTTGAAGGAATATTCAAACAATCTTGATATGTCTGAATTCGTCTTCAGTGAAATATCTACATAGTAGTTGGGTCATGTTTACAGTATTTCATTGTGAACTTTTCAAAAGTTACAGTTATTTTACCCTACTGACATCTGATAAATTATTAGGAGTGAAGCTTTTCTTTTTCTTTGCAGCAGCATAACTAGTTTATCACTGCTGGTCTAAATTTCTGTTATCGTGTCCGATGCTACTACTTGAAACATCAGAGTATTTCAGTTTCTTGCTAAGTGCAAGTATGACCTACATCAACAGTCTGTTAGAATATCTTTTTAGAAGTCAAACACTTTGTTCTGTTTGATTACTAAATTTAATTGCAAGAACTTAAAAAAAGTGAATAATTACATTTTTTCTAGTAATTTTCACTTCATTTGCAGTTCGGCTTTTCAAATGCTTACTGTTCTGTTAATTGCTAAAGAAAACAAAAACATCTAAGTCATGTTAAGTGCATCTTCTTTTGTGCCTGATACATCTACGTTGTTCCAAAACCCTTTTTAAAAGGAAAAAAAGAATTAACTTTGAAGAAAATTAAAGATAAGAAAAAGGGGAAGAAATTAGAACCAATATGCATTTATTATAATTCTCCATAACACATGGTATATGGAACAGGTTCTGTTTTAAAGCAAAAAAAAATGACCCATGGGTTCACTGATACTTGATAAGCATATTTAAATTCCATTATGACTAACAGGAGACAAGGAGACACATTAAAGGAAAAAAATCCCAAGGTCCCCTGGTTCTGTGCACGATCTTTGGGGTCTTCTTTCAGAGAATTATTACTGCAATATTTGAATGTTTTCTCTGAGCCAAGACCTGAGCTTTCTTGTTTGCTATTTGCCACTTTCAATCTCATCTTTTGTAATCCCATTCTTACCATAGATTAACTGCTACTAACTCTCAAAATTTGCTCCCTAGGTTGACATCATCTTGTTTCATGCTCACTGTCTTTAATCACACTGCCTGTTTCTTTACAAAAAGGTTCTTT
>VYZX01020883.1:12591-27852 GCA_013401335.1 Brachypteracias leptosomus | reverse complement strand
TTGCTTAGTAACAATGCAGATAAAACCTGAAAGGTGTAGTGGATTAGCCTAATTTAAAAAGCAAGACTGACATAAATTGAATCAGGTTTGTGAAAATTACTTTCATTTACTATTACAAAATGTAGAAAGGAACTGTCAACACAATTGACACCTGCTTGGCACAGAGAGGTGATCTGAAAACCCACAGTAAGCTAACAAAAATTTAAAACCATTCAACTTTTATAATAGGACAATGTTTGAAATAACATAAAAAATAAAAAAATGTTCATTCTTATTTTATATGCTTCCCCTGAACAAGCTTATACTAAATGCACTGCTAAGAGACACCAATTATTAGAGTAAGTCTTAAAAATACCTGAAATGAACAAACGCAGCAATTATTTTAAAAAGAAAAAAATATGGGATTACCCTGAGAACAAAAGTCTAGCAATTTAGTTTCATGTAAAATTTGGATAGATCAAACAATTAGTACCAAACTCCTCCCTCTACACAAAGTGTGATTTATATCCACCAGCTCTCTTTCACCCTTCTAATGAGTAAGGAATCATAATTTAAGAGATGGAAGAAAATATATGAATATTAAAAAAATGTAAATCCACATACCTACTTATCTGTAAAGTATATCAAGAACACACATCCTCTTTTCTGACTGTTTTTCTATACCTTCTCAGTCTGAGAAGCTAGTTTAAACCCATCATTTTTCCAAAACATTTTTATTGCTATTTTTACCTATAAGGATGTCATCAATCACATGAAGCTTTCCCAGGTAGTAGAAAAAAAATAATTCATAAAAAATTCACTGTATTAGCCCTATGCTACAGCACTGCCTGAGAATTCCTAGAGTTAAAATAAATAATGCACTTTCAAGCACCAAAGTTTAGAGAAATGCATTATAAAACACATACATTATTATTTAAAGGCTATTCACTAAAAATTGTTTGTAACACCACCCTGGTAAAGGAATGGCAGGATCTCTGTATAATGAATCTCTTCTTACATAATAACGTTGACTTTGAATATTCAACATTTCAGCTTGCAATATTTTTAATTCAACATTCTTGTAATACTAATAATTTATATCTTACACCTACTTGCTACTGACTGCATGTGACTGATTGTGGGCTGAGAACACAGTAAACCTAGACTGGCCTGCTAAAAATGCTAAAATGGATAGGAAACAACAGATCTCTACCTGAATTTTGATAAACTCAATTTAGAAGTTAACCTTTCTTTCTAATATTGTCTACCTATTAGACCATTATTTTTCTCAGTGCAAAAAACATATATGAAATATCTATAGTTATATAATTTAATACAAATATTTGCATGGTCTTGGCCTGAAAAGGGAGGGCATACACCCAAAATAATGTCGGTCCTATAACTGCCAGCTGTCCGTCTGTGTTCTACAATACTATTATATACTATACTGACTTATTTTCAGAAAATGTATTCTACAATTTACCACAGTCATTGACAAATGTATTCTAAATACAAGAAAATTGCTATATAAACTATAAAACTCCTACTGGAGCTTGATGACACAATGCAACAGACCTTTGCCTGCAGTAAAGGAACACAAACATTTGTCTTAATGTAAATTTTTAAAATGACTGCTCCTGAAATAACCTTGCATGGACCTCTATTTTGATGCAACTGCACCATAGATTATGAAGTCATAACATCATTGAAAAGAAATAAAAATAAATATTTATAGGCAATACAGATCCTCTGAAACCTACCATTATGAGATAGTGGAAGACAAAGGAAAACCCTGCAAAAGTTCTCTGATGCTACATTACTTCTGCACAATATGCATGTTGGACAATATCTACTATTGCACTGTGTTCTGATAATTTACTGGAATTGAAGCAGAGAGTATCTAATTAATCCACTAATTTCTTACCATTCTTTTTGAGAAGCACACCCTCACCTTTCACACACAAACTGATGTAAAAATATCTGCATCTCATCATTATTTGTAGACTTCTGTATATTTACCTCAGACCAGACCATTAGAGGCCGTAAGGGTCACTTCTGCCTATAGTACTACTTAGAATATAGCATTTCTATATGATAAAATAGGAAATAAGCAATGAGGTTAAAACTTGCTGTAGTGTTTAAATTACACTAGGAATAATGTAGGGAGACACTGTAATGGATAAAGTATATAGTATCTTAAAAAAATGTTGCTAGTTGCAGTCCCATGGTTTCTGGACCAGCACAAAATCTTTTCTCCAAGAAAGACTAGGTAACCTGACAGTAACATGTTTTTAATTATTATTCTGTCTCCAAGTAAGTATGACAGAAAAGACAACAGGGTTCAGGAGTACAGAAGGAAGATGTTATTATAGTCTTAAAATATATATAATGCTGTTGCAAGAAGGAAAGATATACAACAACTACTTAAATTATGACATTTTTTATCTGGGTAGGTTACATCTATGCCTAGCTGCTTGGAATGTGAAGCATCTCCTTAATGGCCAACTGGAAAATCTGATTTAACATGTTTATTCTACCCCTATGCTACCCTGTCCCCTAACTAGGGACAGCCAACATGGTTTTTTTCCTTAGTCAAAATCCTGCCTTGGTATCTGTAGCAGACAGACTTAACCCGGAGCTCCATTATATTGTGGAACGCTCTTAACACTTTGCTGCTTCGGGTACTACTGCTTCATGCTACTTCAGATATTTTACCATTTTTCTTTTTTGTCTTACAATATACTAGAATTGCTCTGTAATGTATTTTTTAGTCAAAACAAATAAATGCTGATCTGAGTTACAGTACAGTATTTTATTTTCCAAGAGCTGGAATTGACTGGAACAATGAAAGAATAGTTTAGTTCTTTATTTAATTCTTACCTGAGAGGAATATGTGTGACCATCTGATCCACAAACAGGATTGGTATAAACTACTGGACACTGCTTGCAGTTTGATGAAATGGGACCACCCCTCCACTGTTTATGGCCTAAACCAGCCTCTTTCATACTGTAAGTAAACAGAAAGTATGTAATTCTGATAAGCAGTAGTAAAAAATAGAACACATTCAGGGTATTTTAATAAGCCTTTACAAACAGTAAGCCATACGTACTTTCAGCTATATAGTTTTCTCCTAAGTAAAGAGCTGCCACAGTCTTTGGTACATACTCATTCACCTTCCTACATTACTCACTGTAGTGATACTTGATAACTGTGTATTATTGCACTTTCTAAGACTGTTGAACTCATTGATCAGTGAATCTTATGTGATCAGTGTAGCAGAGTGATACTTCTTTGGTTTGCACTTTTTTTGTTGTTATTAAATAATATGAATGGAGCTGTTGACTTAATACTGGTGTTTAGGTAGGTAACATTTCTGTACTAGAAACTTATATTCTAAATAGAAACAGGTAGGTGGTCTTTCAGAGTACTGTTTGCCCCACTTTGACGACTGCCCTTCACGGCTTACATATGTTTTGCAAAATTCAAACTCTAGCACCCAATGTGAAGTTCAAAGGAGAAAAGAAGGTAATCAACTGGAGCACAAAACTGGTCTGCACAAGCATATATGCGTGTGCTTATACAGATACCTAGATGGACCTTTTTAATCCAGGAAAAAAAAGTTACACTGTATCAAACTAAAAGTCTAAAATAAGTTACTGACACTTCCTCAGAGTACTCTCCTCGCCTTCAGTAACTTGTGGCATTTGGCCATCCTCAGACTGTTTTCTCTCTGTATCTTTAAATTAATTTTTATTCATTATTTTTTCCAATTGCTTTTTGCAACCACAAAAAAGCAGCAAAAAGCTGCTTTTTAGCAGCCATTGTATCCTGATAACAGATGTTTTATGATAGTTACCTGATGCACAGACCAACCTACAATATGCTTATATATTAATGACTTCCATATAAATAATAAAATAGAACAATAATGCACGATTTTTATATTGTGTTTTCTACTTGGAATCTTATTGAGGAACCTAAATATGATTGTGCATAGAATACTGAAATGACTTAGGACACATTCAAGCAATAAATGTTCAAAATTACAAAAAAAATCAAATCTTTAATGGAGCAGAAGTCTTTCAGCTTGGTTCACGTACAGATAATCAAGAACTATTTTGCTAATTAGTCATAAATCCCTGTTAGAGAAGAATTTGTCTGGAGTAATAAAATGAAATGGAGTTTAGAGAAAATAAAGTCATCCACTGGTTTTATGACGTGCAGAATGAAAGACTAAAAGCACACACCTAACAGTAAATTGCTGATGATCAAAACCAAAGTCCCATTTCTCAGCTATGCTAAAGTTCTTATGCTGTTCATAATTTTGGCTGTAAATGTGGTCTCGAAGAAGAAGAAAAAAACCACAACTTGTAATATTTTCTACAAAACAGAAATATCTGTATTTTTCCAAACTTGAAATGGAAGGTACAATGATAAATAAATTATAAACAATGATACTTTGAAGGTATCAATCCAGTGATACTTGGGATGGACATCTTTTCAGAAGCTTTAGTATAATGATGCAGAAACTAGACTCTGTATTATCAGAGCTGTAGAAAAATTATTTTTTGATTGTCAGTCACTGAGACAACAGACAAATATGGCTATTTCTTTGTTACCAGATGATGAGGTTTTGGGGGTTTTTTTGTTTGGTGTTTTTTTTTTTCAGCTACGCAATGAGCGTACATACAAACTATTGACACAGAAATAAATGAGAAACTACTGTGATGATATAAATCATCTTGAAAATCATCTTGAATTAAGATCATTGGTGTATGTCCACAACATCATGAAATAAGATACAGCAAGACTACTTAACTACACTATCAATAATTTATCATTTACTTGAGATATGCAGATAAAGCAATATGGGTTTTAGTTTAAAAAGCTGTCAGGAAAAGAAACAACAAAAAAAAATTGGTTACTTCACTATAAAAAAAAAACCCACTTTTTTTTCTTCCTTGTATTTATTATTATTTTATTTGATAGGCAAGAAGAAAATGTAGGTCACTGCAACATGCAGTTACTAAAATTCTGCCATTTAATTTTGTGATTCCACTGCAAATACTATCAACGTTCCTGTACCTGTTAGTATTCTGCACAATAAATATGTCGCCATATTTATGAGTCAACCTCTTCCACGGAGAGATTCAATACTTCTAAATTTCTCCAAAAGGGCTCCCGGATCTGTCTAGTAAAAAAATAACTACTATTGAATACACAAACTCCACCTCATCTGACACTGTTGACACTTAAAGGTTAAAATTAAATATATGGGGTTAATTTACCAGTTACGCTTATGATTGCATTAATTTGAATACACCAAATCGTGGATATGCTTTTAGACTGCATATGCAACTGCACGTCTAGAAACATAATTAGCCAATCTGCCCAATTACTACAGCCTATGTACCTGTTTGCATACATAAACTCACCTTCCTGTACACACAGAGATCGTGCCTGAAAATACTTTAGGAATGCTTAATGTAACCCACTGAAAATTTAGCTGCAAGCAGCTCTTTGGCAACATAACTTATTAAATGATACCTATAAAATGCATGAGTGCCCAATTCACTTGAAAGAAAAAAAAATTTATGGCTAGATTTGAGAATCTTCAAACACAGGTCTTCAAATACAGACTGGCAGAAACAAGTATGAATTACTAAAACCCTAATCTTTCAAAGAACTCTTGCAACTCTTCTCTAATAACTACATTTGCATTTTTTAGAGATTTTAGAATTATTCCAATTTAGAGATTGCCTGATTATGTTTCGCCATGGCCTTTGGGGGACACAATCAAGCTGTATGTTAATCAGATTCACATAATCAGAAAAAAACACTTCTATCGCAAAATCTAATTTGCTTTCATTAGAGTTGACTGGATTTCCTCCAAAGTTCCCTTTTCTTGTGGAAGCATTCTGGAAAAAAAATTATGGCTGCCAGTATACTGTTGAGATATTTCTTTGAAATGTCAAAAGAAACCAGGACATTATTGTCAGTCTCTTTGTGTGTATCATACAGAATGTTAGGGGTTGGAAGGGACCTCTGATGATCATCTAGTCCAACCACCCTGCTAAAACAGGTTGACCCAGAAGCAGGTTGCACAGGAATGCATCCAGGTGGGTTCTGAATATCTCAAGAGACAGAGAATCCACAATCTCTCTGTCCAGCCTGTTCCAAGGCTCTGTCACTCTCAAAGTAAAGAAGTTTTTCTTCATGTTTAGATGAAACTTCCTGCGTTCCAGTTTGCACCTATTGCCCCTTGTCCTGTTGCTGAGCACTACTGAAAAAGTCTGGTCCCTTCCTCTTGATATCCGCTCCTTAGATATTTATAAGCGTTGATAGGATCTCCTCTCAGTCTTCTCTCGTCTACACTAAAAAGACCTAGGTGTCTCAGTCTTTCCTCATAAGAGAGATGCTCCAATCTGCTAATCATCTCCATAGCCCTCCACTGGATTCTATCCAGTACTTTCTTGCTCCTCTTGAACTGGGGAGCCCAGAACTAGATACAGCACTCCAGATGTAGCCTCACCAGGGCAGAGTAGAGAAGAAGAACAAACTTCAACCTGCTGGCCACACTCTTTCTTAACACATCTCAAGATGCCATTGGCCACCTTGGCCACAAGGGCACATTGCTGACTCATAGTTAGCTACAAGGACTCCCATGTCCTTCTCCATGGAGCTGCTTTCCAGCAGGTAAACTTCTAACCTGTACTGGTACATGGGGTAATTCTTTCCCAGGCGCAGGACTCCACACTTGCCTTTCTCAAACTTCGTTAGGTTCCTCTCTACCCAACTGTCCAGGCCTCACTGGATGGCAGCGCAGCCTTCTGATGTGTCAGCCACTCCTCCCAGTTTTGTATCAAGAACTTGCACACTCCATCCCTTCATCCAGGTCATCGATGCATATGTTGACCAAGACAGGACAGAGTCTGTTGACACAGACAGGACACTGAGCCCTGGGGAACTTTGCTAGCTACAGGCCTTCAGCTAGACTCTGCAGTGCTGAGCACAGCACTCTGAGCTCCATCATTCAACCAGTTCTCAATCCACCTCACTGTCCACGCACCTAGCTCACACTTTCTAAGACTAGCTGCGAGGGTTAGCTATGGGAGACAGTATCGAAAGCCTTGCTGAAGTTGAGGTACACAACATCCACTGCTTTCCCCTCATCTACCCAGCCGGTCATGCCATTATAGAAGGTTAAACATGATTTGGTCAACATGATAGGTCAAAAATTATCTCCTCTTGACTAATCCATGTTGACCACTGCCTATAACCCCTTCTTTTCCTCCACAAGCTTAGAGATGACCTCCAGAATGAGCTGTTCCATAACCTTCCGGAGATGGAGGTGAGGCTGGCTGGCCTGTAGTTTCATGGAGTGACACTGGCTTTCTTCCAGTCCTCAGGCACCTCTCCTGTCCTTCATTATCTTTCAAAAACAATGAAGTGTGGCTTAGTAACATCAGCCAGCTCCCCCAGCATTCATGACTGCATCCCATTGGGGCCCATGAATTTGAGGGTGCCCAGTTTGCCTAAATGATCTCTAACCCAATCCTCCTCAAACAAGGGAGTATTTTCCTTTCTCCAGTTTTTCTCTCTTACCTCCAGGGACTGGGATTCCTGAGGACCAGTCTTAGTAAAGACTGAAGCAAAGATGGCATTCAGTAACTCTGCCTTCTCTCTATCCTCCATCACCAGGGGAACCACCTCATTCAGCAGTGGGCCCTAGTCTTCCTTTTGCTACTTATTTACTTGAAGAAGCTCTTCCTGTCATTGACATCCCTTGCCAGATTTAATTCCAAGTAGGCATTAGCCTCCCTTGTTGCATGTATGCCTGTATTATTTTGACTTGTTTCATTATTTTGCATTATTCCTAACAAATACGAGAAAAATCTGACTTAAGAAACTTAAAATAATTGAATAAATTTGAACCAAATAAAGCAAAGTTTAATAAAGTTAATATGGGAATCAAAATAACATACATTTTAGCAAATCTAAATTAACAGTGTTGGCAAGATGTTTGCATTTATTGATGGACCATCATAATGTTTAGCAGGTGCATTTGAGATTATATAAATTCAGTCGTTTTTCTCCCATCATCTGCATCCAAGACATTAGATTAGAATATTATGTACAATCTATCGTTTTTGTCAGCACCGCTAAGCACACATTCACAGTATTATTTCAGAATTTAGAAGAGTATTTCTTTCTGTGCATGTAAAAAGAAAACGCTATTTTACTCATTTGCACCAAAGAAGAAAAACAAGTAGATATCTTGAAAATACAAATTCTTACTACCTCCCCTTCCACATACACGCATTATTAAAAAGATAAGTTTACACTTCAAGGTAGTTTCTTGCCTTGTTGTCATACAGCTTCATTATTTTCTGTACAATTCTGCCTAGTTGTGCCAAGCAAAGAAATCAGTATTTTATGTTAAACGTCTATATGATAAAGTGAAGTCTAAGCAAAAGAGCCTTATGTATTTAAAAAAAAAAGTTTTAAGTAATGCTGCTGAAATTTCCTGGACTATTATTTGCCTCTTTTTGACCGAGCAAAGTTAGCTAGTATAGCATTTTAATGAGACAGAAAAAGCAAAGAACACATAGCAACACAGAAATGGATTTTCTCATTATTTAATTTATCTGGAGTTGCTTGAGAGGGGAAAGGGTTCTAATATATGGACAGCTGAATGCAGTGCTCACGCCAATCTTCTTTTCCATTAGGTTGGCAAATGATACAGGCATTTCAAGGAGTGATTTTTCAGAGATTACTACGTAAATCACCACAGGATAAGGGTGGTGAAAATTTGAGATAAAGTATAAAAAGTGCCTATTAGAGATATCAATACTGTATTGTTTGGTTTTTTTTTTAAAAAAGGTTACCAGCACAAAGTAGACTGAAGACTTTTCTTAAGACCTCTCAAATTGCTACATTTGTAATTTACATAGTTAGGCACTGATTAGAACATATTTTTCTAACACATTTAAAATATAACTTGCAAAGAAGGAACAACATTTAAAAATGCTAGTCAAAATCACTACATATTTTCTGATCAGAACTGCTATATGACTGGTCACATCTTTAGGAGACACAGGCACAAAAAATTATAAAGATATTCAAAATAACTACATGAATAATAAAAAGATACTTGGGGTGCGTAGTTGGCAGATAAAGGGAAAGAAAACCTAACTTAGAGACTTAGACTTCAAGAAAAAGAGTAGTAATCATAATGTTTTCACCACAGCCCCTAAGTTCCCGATGGTAGTCAATTACATATATTTGGTGTTCAAAAAGCTTGTCCATGGTAAGAGAACTCTGTTGAAAGCTGAAGGAAAAGCTGACCTCTGTAGAAAAGGTTCCAAATATCCTTTCAAAACTGTAAGAGACAGTAGCTTTTTGAGCTCAATATCTTGGAGTCTTCCCTCCCAGCTGTAGCTATTCCTTAGAAAGTGCTGATTAAAAACTTTTGCTTCAGTTAAAGATCAAAGACAGAAAAAGGATGTTCAAATATTGCCTGGAGACAGTGACAGAATATAGACTTGTTAAAGGATTAAGAAGATGGCTGTACTAGAAGAGATAGCAAGTAACTGCATCAGAATCCTTTGCTCTTGCCTCATAAATATAAATTCCCTTCCTTCAGCTGGCATTATTCCTAAAAACCTTAGAAAAATTAGTAAAAACCTAGATAGCAAAAATGAGTAGATTCTTCATACTCTTGTCTTTCACTTCTTCCAGTGTAGACCCCCACACTACAGAGATAGCGCACTCTGGAGTCCTCGTTCTAGAGAGCATGATTTGTCTATTATTACCTAATACAGGCATTTATATACAGTGAAAGTCAGAAATATCATGAATTTCCACTAACTCCCAGCATTATTTATGGATACCCCTACTGCATTCATATGAAATGATGTGACACAGTTCCATGCATTTCCTATATATTTAATTAGAAGTAGACACATACACATATTTGAAGTGGATTTTGCTTGGCAAATGCTGGAGATGTGGAAAGCATTCACAGGTATCATGAACTTTATTTTCTGTCAAAGAATCCACTGCACTCAAACTTTCCTAAAGATAGAGAATTAAGTTAACCCTTAATAAGAATATCTGCAATAACTCTGTTAGTCTGTTTAAACCAGCAAACATCAATAAAAAGAAATAAGGCACATGAGCACAAACAATATCTAAAATATGAGACTATTAAAAAAGTTAGTATTTACCATTTTGAACACTTCATGCTCTGAACACAGCAACAATTTTTTTTTTGTGCGTGTGTTTTACGAATTGGCATAAAGTATTGTTGAAAATAAGTAAGATGATCACATCTTCCCATAGAATATCAGTATTACAGGTTTTATAATGTTTCAACGCTGGAAATGTTGAATTCCTTGAAATCTGCATACGATCAAAACCATATTCTCACCCAGTGATACTGGAGACATCCTTCAACCTTATTTTTATTGTTTCAAAATACATCCTGAACTACTTAGTGGATAGCCAGGTCAGAGGGCAGCAGACTCCAAGGAGTTTTGTTTGTTTTAGTAAGAAAGCCACAGATTTAAGTCATTTTCTTTTGTGATTTTTTTGATACCTTTTTGCCTGTTATTCCTGACTACTCCACTAATCCCACTTGCATAACTTGAGCCACAGAAGCTGCCAAAACTTTAGATTCACATGCTAAGGGTAACTGTTGAGCGTAAACCATCTCTTCAATGTCTCCTAAGAGGGAAATCTGGACATGCAAGTCCATGGAGCACCAAAGCACACTCCATCAGTGTTTGCCGTTCAGACTGTCAGAATAAGGAAGAATGGCACACGTTGGACATCAGGAAAAATTTTTTCACCAAAAGTGTTCTTAAGCACTGAACAGGTTACCCAGGGAAGTGGTGGAGTCACCATCCCTGGAGACATTTAAAAGATATGAAGATGTAGTGTTTAGTGACATGGTTTAGTAGTGGACTTGTCAATGCTGGGTTAATGGTTGCACTCGAGAATCTTAAAGGTATTTCCCAACCTAAACAATTATATGATTCTATATTTCATGGAGTTAGCTCATACCTAGCTGCCTATCTTTCATCGTAACAATTGAGACTTTGATATGACATGGCTGAATAACCTTGGCTCAGACTTCTGAGGAAATTACTAGATTGTGAGAAAAAGCTATGAGAAATTATGTAGAGAGGAACTATGCAATATAAAAAAAAGCAGAACTGCAGACAGATTGTTAAGACAAGGTCAGTTAGGATGGAAACAAGCCACAAGTATGAAAAGTTATAAAATCATAAAAGGAAAAAACAGAATCAGAAGTTTAAACTGATCTTCAGTCTTCAACACCAAGGATCAGTCCATTTCAAGGAGCAGTGGAAATCAAGACCTATTAGACTTGATTGAACTGTCTGGCCAATAAAGGACTCATTGAGTATAATTCTGTACTTGTACATAGAATGTATCCTGCTTAGGAGCCTTTGTACGCTGTGAAAATTGCTTTTAAGTGGTCCAGAGATCAAAGATTTTAAGTTCAGAAGCAAAGAATAGTGAAAGACAGACCTGGATGAAGCAGTCATTTGTGCATGGCAGAGCAATTTACCTATCACAGGAATACTGATTTGGCTCTTCCATATAGTTATTTTGGCCTCCAATATGAAATATGACAAATTCTTCTATAATGTATAAAACCAACACTACCTTTAGAGGACAGTTAATCTATGTATCGGTTGATTTCTAATATATTCCTATATTTTACAGTTCTTTTAATGCTGTCAGTTTTGTCACATCTGTAATTTCTTTCAACAAAACAATAGGAAACACCAGATTTTTACTGTTAAAAAAAATAAAGGATCTCATTTCTTTACAAGCTATTTTCTAGGCAGGCATCCATATATGAATGTATGGGATGCCCAAATCACTGTGCCATCTAGAGGCCACACTGAAAGATCCTCTTATCACCAATCATTACTTAGCAAGATCATTACTTAACAGATATATCCAATGTACAAAGGTAAAAACCTAATATATGCTGGGTGACAAGCTAATTTCCTACATCCTTTAAAGCTGTCAAGTACAAACCTCACACTTTATAAATGCTACAGTACAACGGTCAGTAAATTCTCATTGAGTGAAGTTAAAATGTAAAATTTTTAGTTTATATCGGTTGTGTGTAGGTAAAATTCTGTTAAATTCAAGAAGAAAACTATTGATTTCCAGTGGGTGACAGTTTTAGTCTCTTGCATTAGGCTCCACATATCACCACATTTCAGGATGCTCTATTTCTATAGCAACAAGAGACTGATTACTAAAGATTACAAAGGTCTTTAGGGCTAATTCAGCAGTATTAGATATAGACCCTTTATCACAGAGTAGCACAGAACTCTGCCAATGGACACAACTGCTGTATATGCATTACCAAACCAGAGTGAAACATCTGGAGCTGAGAACCTAACTCCCAGGCTTTTAGGGGAAAGAGGGGTATGGGTTGTTTTTCTGGTTATTTTTTCACCTTTAATCTTGGTCTAGTCTGGCACACTTGCACACATTAGGTAGGATCCTGGAGCACATCTCTCATTTCTTTTCACTGGAAGTTAATCCATTTGATCAAATTTTCACACAGTAAGCACACTCCCAATTGATCCAAATCACTAATGTAGACATGCCTTGGTTTTAATATTCAGTTTTTCCTTCTCCCCCTTTTTTAAGCATATGTTTTTTGAGAAAGAAAAAATAACTCTTTCCAAAAGAACATTACATTACTCTCTTTATTAGTTTCACTGCACCCCCAGTCAACCAGCCCATAATATCAGTAAAAGAAAGAAGAGCTTGCTGAAATGTAGAAGACCAGGAAAGTTACCCCTGTTCTTTCATTATTTTTTGTTTTCAAATGAGTACACCAATTTATCAGGCTTGTGCCTTCGTAAAATACAGCATCATTGTCAGGACTCAGTTTCTTCTTTGGATCAAAATGCCCTCTCTACAACACAAAAAAATACCACCAGCTAATTTGTGCCAGCATGTCCTACACTCTCTTGTCCCTCACTTTTTCTCCAGGCTCCACTGAAGAAAGGTCCATGAATCTATAAAGGAAAGGAAGAGTTGGATGGCAGACACACAGAAACTTGCTAAGACCCAATGCAGATACCCATACATACTCAATGATTCCTATAAAGTACATAAGCAAATAGGGGCCTTCACTTCTGTTGCCTCACTTTTCATGGTGAAAATTATTTCTTCACCAAGTTCCCAGGGGTAGATGCAGCAAAAAGGGCTATGGCAATATAATTAAAAATACAAAACAAAACAAAACATGGCATCGACAAGTAAAATCGAGCTGCAGGAATACAATCACAGGCTTTGAACTCAGACTCTGCAATATCCACACATTTTGAAGCAGGTTCTTTTTCTCTTTCAGATATCATATATAACAATGCAGAAGGCAATCTTTCTAACAGTTACTTGCTTATTCTAAGTCATTAGTGCTGTGCAGAACAAAACTAAAACCAATACAATGATCTGGGTTGACACCTAGTTTAGCAATCATAATAAAAATCTGCTGGGTTTAACAAAAATACATCACCACAGCAAATAATAATTTGACAAAATAAATCATAACACATAATGCATACACAGTAAAGCTGAGGCCAAAAGAGGGAGTTACTACTGATTCATATGATAGTAGGAACAATTAGTGTTAGAAGTTTTCAAGGATTACTTTTTCAGAAACTGTACAAAAAAGAACCTTGTATGTGAAAGAAGTTTACTTAAAGGTCTGTGCATATTCAGTATACAAAGCAAGATCTGATTCAAGAGCTGACTTTTTCCCCCCTCTCTAATGCAGGTTTACCTCTTTGAATATATTATTCACTATCTACTAGTGTTACTGGAAAAATTTACAAAAACATCAATTTGTGTTCCAAAAGAAAGCAAAGAGACTTTTCAACATGCTTCCCCATACAGAAAACATAGAAGCGAAAATAATTTCTTTTTTCTTTTACACATTAATAAAACAGAATGCTTTTTTTTAAAGACAGAAACCAGTTCTCTTCAATCAATGAAAATAATTTTAAGAACTACATATAATAATCAGAAGATTGTGTCAAGTTGGAAAATCTTAGTTTGTTGAACAAGAATCAAAAAAGTTCCTATTAATAAAGTGAAGTGCAATAATCAGATTTGGCTAGTGTCATTTAAATGTGGGTCCTATGCATCAGTATGTTTCGTATTTGCAAAACTGCAGGATTGGTCATTGGTTTAATTTTTCAATAATAATGTAACTATTATTGAGAGAGAAGTCAAAGTTATTAATTCAGAGCTTGTTTTACTTTTTGTTACCTGCATTTGATAGTACATTTAGAGATACAGTTCTCATCAGTGAGAAAAACATCTGAGTGAAGAAAAGTAACTGCAACAAAAAAAATAAATGAAAACAAATGAAACAACTAATAATCACTCCTACAGCCCAAAGAAGACAAAAAGTAATAATATTTTGATTGATATTACTATTAGAATGGCCACTCCTACAAGATTTACTATTCTAAATATAATGACAGAATAGCTTTCACTAGAAAATAGCTAACTTTCCTGTTGGCTCAAAACTGGGTGCCACAAAAAATGATCTTTTGCCATTACAAAAGTAGATTGATATTCCACTCATCCCCCCCGGGGGAGGACTGGACTAGATGATCTTTCCAGGTCCTTTCCAATCCCTAACATTCTGTGATTCTGTGATCACGTTCAGAACCCTGACAACAAGTGATTCTCATGCAATCTCTTTCTCATTGCCTTGCAAGTGCAAGTTTCGCTCTGGCTGCCCATACTCCCCGTTCTTTCTTTACTCACATGGGATCAGCTACAGTGTCTCCTTGAAAATGAAGACACAAAAGGAAGAAGAAAAGTCTATTTATAAAAATCACAGTAATGAATATCTGAAAGAAGGGTTTCCATTTTCTCCCTTTAATAATATAATCATATATGTCAGCAGTGTAAATCACTTGAATTTGAGAGCCAGCAGGCAACCTAAAACTTTTATTTCTTTGAGTACTTAAAAAGTTTATTTGCATTCTTCAACTCTTTAAGTAGGCTTATAGGTAGAAAACATCAGTTAATGATCAATTTTAAAAGACAATTGGCTTTTCTCCTTCTGAATAGTACGTACGGAAGTTCACTGAAGAAACATTCATGCTAAGTGACTGATGGAGTCTATGAGTTAAAATAACGTGCAGCTTGACCATTCAGGCTTTTTAGTCTTTCTGTACTTGTTCTTCCCCCCCCAACCCCCCCGG
>VYZX01020875.1:0-70207 GCA_013401335.1 Brachypteracias leptosomus | reverse complement strand
TATATATTTTTTTTAATGTTGTGCTTTTATTTTTTTAAATGTTTTGCATCTAACCCTGCTCTGGTTGGTTACATAGTTCCTGTCATTTTACTCCTTCTATAGGATAAATTTATATATATATTTTTTTTTAATGTTGTGAATCTCGCCCCGTTCTATTTGGTTACATAATTCATGTCATTTGACTCCTTCCATAGGATAGATTTTTTTTGTTTTAATGCTCTGATTTTATTTTTTTAAATGTTGTGACTCTTGTCCTGCTCTGTTTGGTTACATAATTCCTGTCATTTTACTCCTTTCATAGGATAGATTTTATTTATTTTTATTTTTTTTAATTTTCAATGTTGTGATTTTATTTTTTTTAAATGTGAATCTCGCCCTGCTCTGTTTGGTTACATAGTTCGTGTCATTTTACTCCTTCCATAGGATAGATTTTCTTAATTTTTTTTTTTAATGTTCTGATTTTATTTTTTTTAAATGGAATCTCATGCTGCTGTTTGGTTACATAGTTGGTGTCATTTTACTCTTTTCATAGGATAGATCTATATATTTTTTTTAAAGTTGTGATTTTATTTTTTTAAATGTTTTTAATCTCACCCTCCTCTGGTTACATAGTTCCTGTCATTTTACTCCTTCCATAGGATAATTTTTTTTTTTTTTTAATGTTGTGATTTTAATTTTTTTAAATGTGAATCCTGCTCTGCTCAGTTACATAATTCATGTCATTTTTACTCCTTTCATAGGATAGATTTATATAAATATATTTTTTTTAATGTTGTGATTTTAATTTTTTTAAATGTGAATCCTGCTCTGCTCAGTTACATAATTCATGTCATTTTTACTCCTTTCATAGGATAGATTTATATAAATATATTTTTTTTAATGTTGTGATTTTATTTTTTTAAATGCTGTGAATCTTGCCCTGCTCTGTTTGGTTACATAGTTCATGTCATTTTACTCCTTTCATAAGATAGATTTATTTTGTTTTACCCTATTTTATTTTAATTTTAAAACTTATTTTTAATTATTTTTTTTTTTAATGTGAATCTCTCTTTTGAAGAATTCCAATTTCAGTCCAAAAGTGTGATGGGGAAGATACTCTAAAAAAGCAAAGTTGAGGATCATGACACAATCTGTACAAAGGTTAAGAAATAGTAGACAAAATATATTCCTCAAAATAAATGTCACTGGGATGCACGCAGCTGTCACCCAGGGGAAACAGGAATTTTTCTGTGCATCTCACCCAGTAAGATTCCTTTTTTTTCTTGCTATTTCTTAACTTGAGGGAAGCACTTATAAGTATTTCTGAGCCCACACATCACTAAACTAAAAAAAAAACAAACTCAAAACCCAAATTATTTGCAACCAAAGGAAAACCAGAAAGTTCTTTGGGTGAAAATCAGAGGCAGGGACAGAGAGATGGGCAAGATGGGGAAAGAATTAGAAGAAAATTATGTGTTGTCAGAGGAAAATGGTTCTACTACAGTCATACACGTACATAGGCACAAAGAAGGCTCTGCTTACATCCAAACACTTAAAAAGGGAATTTATTAAGCATCACAGACAATATAATTTGCTGTAAATAAATGCCAGGAACCAAACCACAGCTATTTTCACACAATTCCTGCCTGTGCTGGCAGCTCAGGGCTGCATTTCTGCAAATACATTCGAAATAAATCATAAAAAGCTCCATTTAAGTGAGGCAAAGCTTTGTAAATATGAATTAATCGAGCGTGAGGGCCCCACAAGGGCTGCCCTGAAGTCTCCATGAGCCCTTCTTGTGCCAAGTAATGACTTGATAGAGCTCCCTCCTTCCCTCCTTCCCCTTAATTGCTTTTGCTGGGGAGATTCATGAGGGAATTTACACTGAAAACAGCTGAGTCAGAAACAGCTTTAACAAGGGGAGGGCAAAAAAACCCAACTTGATGGCCTGCCCAGGTGAGTGTGAGCACAGCCCTCTGCACCTTGCTGAGGGTATTTAAGGGCTTTCCACGGGAAAGGAGGTTTTGTGGTGTTGGTCACCTCTTTCTTGGGTGGTGTTCTAGGGAGCTGAGACTCTGTCAGTGATAAAGCGATACAGGTCAGTTGGGCTGTGTGGAAGCAGCAGCGTGATGGCAGCACCCCATGATGCCAGAGCCCCCCAGCTCTGGTGAGTAGTGGGCAGACTGGTTATGATGCTGGGAAACACCAGAGGGCAGCGTTGTCTTTCGCTGGAGTGTGTTTGTGTGGTGCTGCTGTGAGGCTTGGGGGTGTGGAGCAGGCTGGTCCTGCTGTGGTCTGTGCTCACATGTGGGAAGAAATGCATTGTAGAACCAAAAGGTCCTTTCTTTTGTTTATAGTCTATTGCTAGAGTGGGTTTTTCTTTTTATAATCCTTGGTTATAATCCCATCTCCGAGCTGATTCCTTCTCCCTCTCCTGCAGCTGGACAAGCTGAGGGTGATGGTGGAGAGCATTCCCCCAGTGCCTGCCCTTCCCTGGGGTGTTTCTTCTGATTGTCTGCCTGGTCACAGTCCCCTGCTCAGTGCAGGGCAGTTGGAACTCCAGGATTGTCTCCGTTTAAGGCTCAGGGCAAGCCCCAGGGAGCAGAATTTGTTTCACCCCTCTCTCTCCCCCTCCCTTTTCCCTCCCAGGGGAGGAAGAAGACGACCTCACACAAATTTAGAAGTCAAGATTACAATTTTTAACAGGGAACAACAACAACAAAAAGGTATTAAAGGAAGAGGAACATACAGAGGTATTAAAAGGAGGTATATACACAAATATATACAAAACTGATCCTCAGATGCCACTGGATTTCTCCCAAACTACGTGGAGATGCAGCAATCCAGAGTGACCACCCACACCTTTGTGGGANCAGCTGAGTCAGAAACAGCTTTAACAAGGGGAGGGCAAAAAAACCCAACTTGATGGCCTGCCCAGGTGAGTGTGAGCACAGCCCTCTGCACCTTGCTGAGGGTATTTAAGGGCTTTCCACGGGAAAGGAGGTTTTGTGGTGTTGGTCACCTCTTTCTTGGGTGGTGTTCTAGGGAGCTGAGACTCTGTCAGTGATAAAGCGATACAGGTCAGTTGGGCTGTGTGGAAGCAGCAGCGTGATGGCAGCACCCCATGATGCCAGAGCCCCCCAGCTCTGGTGAGTAGTGGGCAGACTGGTTATGATGCTGGGAAACACCAGAGGGCAGCGTTGCCTTTCGCTGGAGTGTGTTTGTGTGGTGCTGCTGTGAGGCTTGGGGGTGTGGAGCAGGCTGGTCCTGCTGTGGTCTGTGCTCACATGTGGGAAGAAATGCATTGTAGAACCAAAAGGTCCTTTCTTTTGTTTATAGTCTATTGCTAGAGTGGGTTTTTCTTTTTATAATCCTTGGTTATAACCCCATCTCCGAGCTGATTCCTTCTCCCTCTCCTGCAGCTGGACAAGCTGAGAGTGATGGTGGAGAGCATTCCCCCAGTGCCTGCCCTTCCCTGGGGTGTTTCTTCTGATTGTCTGCCTGGTCACAGTCCCCTGCTCAGTGCAGGGCAGTTGGAACTCCAGGATTGTCTCCGTTTAAGGCTCAGGGCAAGCCCCAGGGAGCAGAATTTGTTTCACCCCTCTCTCTCCCCCTCCCTTTTCCCTCCCAGGGGAGGAAGAAGACGACCTCACACAAATTTAGAAGTCAAGATTACAATTTTTAACAGGGAACAACAACAACAAAAAGGTATTAAAGGAAGAGGAACATACAGAGGTATTAAAAGGAGGTATATACACAAATATATACAAAACTGATCCTCAGATGCCACTGGATTTCTCCCAAACTACGTGGAGATGCAGCAATCCAGAGTGACCACCCACACCTTTGTGGGAGCCACCCAGACCCTTGGGGGCTGCACAGCAGCACTGGGGACCCCAGTGCCACCCAGACCTGGGCTCTCAGCATCCCCTGGGGCCAGGGGTCCCAGTGTAGGCTGCAGTCATGGAATCATAGAATGGTTTGGGTGAGAAGGAACCTTAAAGATCCTTGTTGTGGTTTAAGATTTTGGGGTGGGGACAGGAGTTTTCCCACTCCCAGTTGTGGGCAGTTTTCAGCAGGCAACGCTCCTCATGCAGCATCTTTGGAGCCCAGCTCATTGCCACGTGAGTACTTGCATGCAAAGAGGACATCCAGCTGTTTGCTGGATGTTTTTAGGTGTGGTTTGTGTTATTTCTAGGCTGAATTTTGTTTTTACCACATGCTGTTGACACAAGCTTGGAGCAAGTCACCAGAACTGAGTCCAGCTTCTGAGGATCTGAGCCAGACTGGGATGAATGTGGGGCTTGTGCCCCTGTGATGATGTTTGGCTCGAGCTCTTTGCTGTGTTGTGGAGCCAGGCTCCAGTTACTGGTTGTAATAACCCCTCTGGTTCAGGTGACGTGTGTTTTGTGCCATCCTCTGCTCATCATTCTGGGAAGTTTTTCCTTATTCACATCTCCTTGAAGGGTGAACATCAAGAGCATCACAGAGGCTGCTGCTGCACTGCAGGCTGAGCCATCCTTCACCTCTTAGGATGAAGCATCAAGAACTACAAGCCACAGATGAGAAAAACTTTGTATTTTATTTCCAGGCCTCTTTGTTGAGGTTTATTTTCAAAGCTAGAGAACACTCAAATCTCCTATAACCCAAAATCCTGTCTGGGGTTGACTCCTCCCCAGGAATCAGAGCTCTGCCCCACATGGGTACCACAAACTCTTAGTTTGGATGATGCATTTTTCTCCTGTGCTGTCAGGTAGTAATTTTATTTAGACATTGGCTTATTTTTGAGATGCTTGAGTGTTCTCTAATTTTATTTAGACATGGGCTTATTTTTGAGATGTTTAAGTGTTCTCTACTTTCCCAGGCTCTATGATCAGTAAGGGGTGTGGGATTGGAGGGAGCCCCTCCAGCATCACAGCACTTTACACTTGAAATACAGCTGCTGTTTTTCTCCATAAAGATGATTTTTTTCCATGAAGGTATTTTTTCCATGAAGGATTTAGAAATTTTGGCTCACCTTAAGGACATGTTACATTCTCTGTTATGTTATTAGATGTCTCTGGCTAATAAAGCACAGGGGATGGGACCAGGAAAAGCTCATGTATTATTTTTGCTGAATAAGAGCAAGATCTCTTCATTATGTACTTATATGAAGGTGGATGTTACTGTATAAAGCTGAATAAAACGCATGACTTAGTCTCTTTCTGGGGGGGAAAGGGGAGCCCCTCTCGTTTTTTTTTTTATAAATTCTGGGGGAGGAGGCCCCCCTCTTTTTTTTTGTACAAAATTTAGGGGAGGGGGAGCTGCAATTTTCATTTTTAGGTTCCGCCCTGATGTTTAGGACTGTATCTCATGCATTTTGTTTTCCACCTGTGGGGGTGGAAAAAAAAAATACAATTTTTTATAATTTTATTTTAATATAACTTTTTAATTTTATTTTTGTTTTTTTCTGAGCAGAGGCCTCTCCATCACTTTCTCCCTGCAGGTATTTGCTCTGAAGCTGCTGTGTTTTCAGCTAAAAAACCCCAATTCACCCTGGCACCATCTAACAGAGCAGAACCATCCTGTATTTTGAGCTAGACAAATCCCTTCATCTCAGAGACCTTGCAGGAGGACATGCTAAATTGCTGAGACAACCCAGAGGAGATATTCAACCCAGCATCTTCCTTACCCCTCACCTACACCATCCAGCAGGACAAAGCTCCCTCAGCTTCTTAGACATTGGAGCAGTAAGTTTAACAGCCAGAGAATTTCAAAACCAGTAAGTTTAACAGCCAGAGGATTTCAAACCCAACTACGTTCTGCTTTTTAAAAATCAATTATTAATTTAATCTAGTGAGGAGCAGCTGAGGGACCTGGGGTTGTTCAGCCTGGAGAAAAGGAGGCTAGAGGCAGATTCCTAGAGTGACTGTGGCTTATAGGGTAAGTACCTCTTATCCTCATGGGTCTTCTCACAGGAGACACGTCTTCCATTTCCTTGGATGGCTGAAACCCCACAGCTCCCAGTAAAACCAACAGCATGCTACAGTCTTGGAGGTTACCAGGCTTTGCTTCCATGGTACAGGGGGAAATCACATCCTTCTCCTCGCTCCCAGTAGATACCTGGAAGGAACAGAGCCAGTGTGAGCAGAGCTTTCAAAGAGCAAACACACCCAAAGTCTCAAGTGCTTCACTTATTTACAGGTGGAGAAAAGCCACAGTGGAGCTGAGGTGGAGGCAGGTGAGGAGGAGGAAGGCTGAGGGTGCCTTCCCGCACAGGGGAACCTGGGCAGGAGCTGTGAGGCTTCTGCCTTGAGTGGCCCCAGGCTCAGAGGAAGGATCTGGCCCAGCTCACGTTGCCATGGAGACTGCAGGGACTTAGAGGATGCCAGGAAGAAAATTCACAGGTAAAACTGGCTCCTCCTGCCCCTTCTGCTCTCCCATCGAGATCATCAAAAGGACCATCTGGGGAAGTCTAAGGCAAACAGAAAAATCTGCTAAGTCACACCCAGCCAGGCTGTAGGACCCACAGCCCCAGGGAAGCTGTAAGGAGGAAGAAGCCTCCAGAAGACAGGAATATCCCCAAGCTGTTCCTGTCAGAGCCAGCAATCCTGGGAGAAGATAGGAAGCATCCCAAATCATGCTCCACCACCACCTCCTCCTCTGACCTCTGCCATGCAGGGTCTCTATCCCCTCCTGCTGATAGCAACCTTCTGGGGAGATGGGACCACATCCCTCAGGTCCCAGCCTTCCCCATCACCTTCAGCCCAATGCTCCTGAGCACCACAGATGTTTGAGGCACATCAGCCACTCGGAGAACCTCCCAGATGCCATCCAGAGGTTGATGCTCTTTGCCTGCAGCCTTGTTCTGGGGCTGTTCTCAGGAAAGGAGAGCTGCTTGAAATAAAAGTCTACATTAAAGCAGCCTGGCTGAGCACACGGAGAGCCTGCAGGGCAGGGGTTAAGTGCTCCTGCAACAAACCCCAGGGGGCACTGGTAAATACAGCAAAACTGCCTTTTTAAGATGCTGGTTCCATGCATTAAGGCCTTGTCTCTGCACTCAGTGGGGCTTTCTCAATGGGTGGGTTTGGGGAGAGCCATCCAGCACTGCCCAGCATGGCTTAAAACACCAAGAGAACCAGCTTTTCAGCCTTGCAGCCTCCCAGGGCTTTCATCCCCTGTTCTTGCCAAGGATTGAGGGTGATTTGCACTAGTCCCAGTGAGACCAGCACCAAGAGCTTGCTCTTCTTGCCAGTCACCTGTTATGACATCCTATAAATTGAGCTTTCTCTGGCTCATCACTGTCTGGCCCTTGCTGTGCACATCTAAAAGCCTCTGTCACCACAACAGAACCATGAGCAAAACCCTGATGCCAAAACCCAGTTGCAACTGCTCTGGAGACCCACACACAGACACTCCTGTGGGATGACACCAGCTGGACAAAAGGACACAGGACACCTGACCTTGAGATGTGCAGCTTGCTTCTAAAAACACTGATGCTCAGGGCTAAGACAGGTCTAAGGAGTAGGAGGTTCTATGTGCTCCTTCAGGCTGATGCTGCCTTTTGATGGAGCAGCACAGGGAAAGGCACCACATCACCACCTCCTTGAGCTGCTCTCCTCACGAGCACCTTCAATCTCTTCCATCAGCTGAGGCTGGATGTAGAAAACATCCCCCGCAGGCATCTCAGTGTTTCTTTCCACATGAAAGACAAGCGAGGCTGGTAAAATCCACCCACCTGCATTGTGCTCAGAAGGGTTTCCAGGTTACCCTCGGAGGAGGGATGTTAACAAACAGCTTCACAGCCAGCAAGGAGACAACTCACCCAGAGCCTCCTCCTCCTCTGCTCTCCAACAGCCTTTTTCCTTACCCAAGGATCACACTGCTCCTAAATAGGTAAACAGAGGACTAGGGGGGGTTTTAAATCACAGTTTTCCTCTGAAATGCAGCTCCCTACGAGTCTTTTACCAACCATCTGCTCCACTGTGCTTTGGACCATCTAATTTTAACACTTCCCCCAATGCTGCTTCCCTCAGCTACCCTGTGGCCTCTCTGCTAGGGTATCAGCCCCTCACCAATACTGTCTGGGAGATGCTTCAGCCCAAGTGAGTACTTTTAAACATTACTGTAGTCAAAATCCATCACAACAAATCGATCCTGAGCACTTGGCAGTCTGCACCAAAGCATGTAACTAATAGGTTTTGATTCCAGCCTGATGTATTTATTTTGTAGGACTAATAGAATTTATTGAAGGGGGAAAAAAAAAAAAAATCTAATATCCAGATTCAATTCTGGAATTCAATCCCCAGCTGCTGTAATTTGTTTCTCTTTCAGGTCACCCTACCTGAGGGTGCAGCCCAAGAAAAAGCTCTGGACTGAAGATATGCTCTGGCATCACTGAAATTGAGTTTGGTTTAGAATCAAAACTCTTCCCCAAGTAGTTGTGACAAGCCAACAGACGGCGTTTTCTAGGGCAGCATCTGCTCCTTCCTGCAGAGCCTGAATAATTTAAGCAGAAGATGGAAGTTCCAGTGGAACCAAGGAGCCACTTCTAAGGAGAAACAGGACATATTATTGTTTCTTATTCAAAATCACCAAACCTCCATCTTTCCTCCTACCTCTTCCCCTCTTCATCCAGACCTTTGGGAATGGCTCCAATCAATGGGAAGATTAATTCTGCCTCTTGGCCTCCTAAACCTGCATTCATACGGCAGCAACTCTTCGGTCATTTCACTGAGATGTGAGAGGAGGAACCTGCCTTCAAGGTCACACTTCAAAGGACAATAGAAGAGGAGGGACACAGAGGAGCAGGGACAGCTGTGAGTGTTACAGGCTGTTGGCTTGAGGTGTTCTGGAAGTTAAACCAAACAGCCAAGTTATTTCCCTCTGCAAAACAAAAGCTTTAGAAGAAATGTTAATTATTGTTAACCAGTTACTTTTTATGGCTTCAAAAATATTTCCAACCTGGCCACCCTCAAGGGAACTGTGCCACTGTTTGAGGCCTCTCTTTTTCTTTGCCCTCAGAGATTTCCTGCCACCTTTCTCCTTCCATCCAATCCTACTTCTAAGGCTTGTGGGCAAACCCAGGCTCTGAGCACCATCCCTGTGCTGCCCAAATCCCCACCACCTGGATCTGTCCCTGCAGCTGGTGAGGAAGCACGGGTGGATGGTCGAGCTGCACCAACAGCTTGTCACCACAGAGAGCTTGGGCTCTGCTCGCTCCAATGAGGCTCCACCTTCACCCAGGGGGTGGTTCCACCACCATAGAACCATTTATGATAGCTTGGACAACCAACCAGGCAACAAACAGCAGTCACTGCTCTGCTAATGGTCATGGCAGCATTGGGTTGATGGTTGGACTTGATGGTCTTAGAGGTCCTTTCCAACCTGAACGATTCTATGAACTGACCTGTGCTCTAGCAGATGTTTTATTCAGCAGTCCCAGGCGTTGGTTTCATATCATGTCTCCTTCTCTCCACAAAGGTCAGCAGGATATGGAAGTACCACAGAAAGACTTTGGGCATGGTTCTATGTACTCAACATCAGCACCTTCCTCTAACGATGGCCGCTGGAGCAGAGGGGAAAGGTCTCCAAGGACACGGTGGGAGGAGAGAGAAACTCAAGTGAGCCAGTGAATAAAGAGAAGAAACCATCTGGAAGTTAAAGTGTTTATTGATGTGTTTAAACTTTGTACATTCCCCACAGACCACACTAAGGAGTTTGCAGGTAAATCTGTGCATAGTGGGAAGAGACACGGAAGGGGTTGGGAGAAGGGGGGGGAGAAAAAATAAAAGTCACAGGAAAAAAAAACAGAAAAAATACACCACAGGTTACCAGAACCTCCAGATTTAAAAAAGCCGTGAGCGTTAACACCAACTATACAAGCATTACAAAGACATGATGGTGAGTGGAACAACACCCCTTTTGTTCTTCTCGGGGCCCACGCATCCCATTTCCCTTCCAGCAGGCAGCTCCCCTGCCCAACCTGCCCCTCTCTGCCCTCCCCACATTCACCAGCTCCCAAGGTCCTGATTATTGCAGTGATTTGTCCTTTCTGCTGAAGGTCCAAATCCCACCACCACCGACCCCACATCTCTTGGCTACTTACCACGTTGGTGAGGCAGGAGAGCTGGGGAAAATTAGAAAGTAGTAGTAGCAAAAGGGGGCTGTTAATGCCAGGTGAGTACTGAAGGAAACTGGTTCAGAACAGAGCATTTAAATTCAAGCCCAGGAACTTCCAACTCTAGAGCAGAACTGAATCTGGAAGGGGCATGTGCAGACCCCAGTATGCACAAACCATGTTCTAACATTCCACTAGAATAACTATAAACAGAGATGCTAGAAGCCTTTTCACTCCTTGCCTCCAGGGAGTCTCCATTTCTAGAGCCCACGCTGCTGAGCAGCATGATGCACATCACTGGCATATGACAATGGGGTTTTTTTTCCTTTTCTTTTTTTTTTTTTCTTTCTCTTTTTTTTCTTGTTATAAGGGTTTTTGTTAGTTACCATTCCCAATTGCTTCCTTGCTTACGCTGTCATAGTTCCTAACCCTAAATTAATCTCTTTGCAAGTCCCAGCAAAATTCATTTAAAAAAAAAAAAAAAAAAAAAAAAAACTGTTTTATATATAAAAGCCAAAATATCCCAAGAGCCACAACTGTCTCCTTTTTTACAAGGCGGGCTGGTACAAATGACCCTCAATGTACAGGTGGTCTATCAGAAATAAAAATCAACATTTCCCATTTTATATATATAGAGCTTGTATCAGACAACAGTACAACAGAACTGGTATTTTTCTCAAGATTATTTTAAAAAAAAAAAAAAAAAAGAAAACTACATCTCAGTCAAATATCTGCAATAGATCCATTTTTCCCATTTAAGGAGATTTATATATCATATTGTTATATTATCATTTCTTCACCCATTTAAAAGAATGGAAATTGCAACTCTACAGTAGTAATTATAGTCTTAATGATCCAGGAGTTCTGAATGTAAGATGAAGTCCTCTCGAAGCAACTGTTGGTCAGTAGTTGATCCAAAACACTGGACCCCTTTGGCCCTCCTGCCCTGCTCCTTCCCCAGCCAGGGCTGTTGTATCTTCATCTCTTTTTATATCTGCATCTGCTCCAGGTATTTGTAGGTGGGGTTCTCGTAGCCGTGGTTCTGCATCTTGCTCAGATGCCTCTCTTCTGGGGTGAGCATCGGGTCAACCTTGAGGGAGAGCAGAAGGTTACTGGTCAAAGGAGGTCCTTGTAGGGCAGATTTCACAGTAACAAGAGTCACATACAAACCATGGATAAATCCCATGGAATTCAGCACACAGGAAAAAAGTAAACCCATGAAAATAATTTGCTTAACAGGGCTGCTCATTTCTCACCTCATGCCCACCCATCTCTTCAGGGATGTTCTCCACAGAACTCTAAGAAGTTCACTAACATTACGAACTCGCGACCTGCTTCTCTCATTCAAGAGGTGGTTGTAACTTCACACACGGGTGTGTGAAGTCCTCCAGACTCCATTAAGCTTCCATTAGAAACACACATGTTGGGAGCAGAAGGAAAAAGCAGCAGCAGCTGCTCCTCAGCCTTCAGCCCATCACACTGTGCCTTAATAGCTGCTACATCAGCTGGGAGGACAAATTGCTGCAGATTGACTGACTTAGTGCCCAGCTAAAGATATCACCTGAAAAGCTCATTTACTGCTAAATCCCCTCCTGAGCCAGACAGGGAACCTAATTGAATTCCTTGAGATAAGAGAATACATCTGTGCAGTGACAGGTCCCAGCATGGCTCAGCAATGACTGACACCTGCACGCTCATAAAGGAGTGCTGGAGGTGTCAGCACCTCCAGGGTTAAGTCCCACCTCACTGGGAGCAGAGCCACTGGTGGCTTGGCAGCTCCTGCCATCTCCACCCCCGACACACAACATGTGATTCAATGCTGACTATTTTCATCCCTGGTTATGGAGCAGGAGTCGTTTCTCACCTCCACAATCCCATGGCTGATGGTCCCATACTGCCTCTTCCTCAGCATCACCAAGCTGATGACTATGACAGTAGCTATGGCAACAGCAATCACCAACAGACCAATGAGGGCGCTGCTGCTGAAGCTGAAGTCATCACGAAGGGAGTTGTCATTATCCTGGAGGGACAAAAACAACAGAGAGGGTAGAGGAAGAGTGGTGTGGGAGATGCGCTGCTAAATGTAAACCTGGAGTGGCCACCAAGGTGTTCAACCATCTATGGTATCGAGGCATGACAGTGCAAATACTCCACCTCTAAATATTTTGATGGGGCTCTGAGCAACCTGCCCTAGCTAGAGATGTCCCTGCTTATTGTAGGGGGGTTGGACTAGATGACCTTTGGAGGTCCCTTCCAACACAAATCATTCTATTTCACCTCTACATATTTCACCAAAAGGATAATGATCACAAAACTGGCTCCCCTCTGAGGCATTCTGGACAGGTACTGACCCTCACCTCTTCCTTATCCCAGTTTTACGAGGGTCAGGTTAGCACCTAACGTGTGTTGACACATCCACACAGAAGGGCTGGGCTGTGTTACCCTCTGCCTCACTTCCCAGAGCAGTGTCAAGGCATCAAACCCCAAATTCAGTGACACGTAGGAACCAAAACCCAGCTGCAGGCATCTGCCCATGGCTGGATTTGGTCATCACACACGTACCGTCTCGTCCACCAGCCCCCCGACACGCTCCGCGTTGAAGATCATCTCCTTCACATCCAGGGTCTCATCAATTACCTGAAAACAGTCACAAAAAGCACTTTATGAAAGGAGTCATAGAAAACAGGTGGGAGGAGGAGTAGGAAGGCAGACTAGAGACCTCTAATGAAAACTAGCAAAGCTCAGAGCCATCTACCATCTGCTCTTAGCAGCGTGGGATGTCCTCCAGCTTTGAAAGCCACCACAGTTAGTCCTGCAACCATTTGGATGCCCAGACTTACCTCAAATTGAAGACCCAAATGAAAAACTAGGTCCTAGCCTTGGACACAGCACTTTTGTTGTGTCAGATCTAACCCACGGCTTTAAAACAATTTTGAGAGGAAACTCTCTAAAGTCAATTTGTTCATTTTTACTTTTTTTTTTAATCCCAGAGGACTGCAGCAAGGTGGTGGCCACTCTAGTAAACTTTTTACACTGTAGATAGAGCCAATATCTACTGGAGAAGAAGGTGAGGCCTGTATTGCCATGAAAAATAGGTGGGAAGACAGATGGGACACAGCAGCATTTGGTGTCTCCAGACAGCAAGCTACCTTGCTAAAATATGGGCATATCAAAGGGTGTCTGCTTGGGAAAGCAGTGACTAAGTCCAACAGTTCTCCAGCTCAGCCTGCCAAAGATCCAGAGCTCTCTCCTTCCCTCACCCTCCCACCCTTCTGATGCTAATCAGCATTAAGAGCCTACAACAGTCAGAAAACTGACTCCCCCACACCATATGGATAATGAACACACTGACATTCTGCGAGCAGGAAGGAGACATGGAAATAAGCCACTGCTATTAATTAGTGTCCATGGCAGGTTCTGCTTTATAAAATAAAGGTGGGGGGCTCACCACGTTTTCATCCACTTTGTTCTTGCTGTTAATCACTTTTTCTTCGGCGCCGATCAGCCCGTCCAGCTCTGTCATGCCAGAACCTGCACCAAAAGAGCAAGGCAGGGACCATCAGTCAGGCTTTGGAGGTGATGAGGAGGGTCACCTACCCTCTGAAGAGCTGCCATGGCTAGAGTGTTTAACTGCAGGGATCACCAGTTATTAATCTGTCTTCATGCTGTAGTGTCAGAGGGGAGCTCATAAGCTACGCTACGGTGAGGAGTGAGCAGGGGAGGGTTCTGTTAATGAGGTGGCAATGAGAGGAGCAGACAAGACTCACCCAAACCAGGCTGAAGACTGAATCCAGCACTACCACGTTTAAGTGCTGCTGTTAGAAAGTCTCAGGGCAACATTCAACATAAATTGTGAGCGTGTGGTCCCTCAATTCCTCATTCCTACAAGCATCACCCTGGGTCACGGCCACCTTGGCGTGACCCCCGTGAGGGAAGGACAGTCCCTCTGTGCCACGCAGGGAACCCTGTCACCTGCACAGTCACTATCCCCATCCTTCTGAAAGCAGCACATCAGCAAGTGCCTCAGGAAGGAGGATCTCAAGGTCACCCCAGCACAGCTCCATAACGAGCGGCTGTCCCGCCTCTGGCACAAACCCAGGAACAATAAATCCCAGGGCAAGGGAGGAGCAGAGAGCTACACCAGCCTTTGTCCCAGAACATCACTCACCCTTTTCTAGCCTGAAACCAGCGTAGCCTCAAGAGAAGAATATCAATTAACAGGAGGCGGCTGCTCTGCATGAAGTGTTTTGATCTGAAGCATTTATAAATAGAACAGATCAATACCAGAAGTCTGATGCAAGATGCTCAGACCTCACATACCACAGCCAGTGAGGAGAACGCCTGTTTTCCATCAGCAGCAGGGTCAACATAATGCCCTTCACAACACCTACACCCTCCCATCACAAAAACAGGAGGAGAGCAAAGCCCCAAACCCACATTGGGGTCTCTCCAATGAGGAGCAGGAGGTGGGGGAGCACTGAACACTTTGCATACACGTCTCCAGGAGCTGCTGAGCTTGCAGCTTGCCTAAGACATGCTGCAATCAACTGCTGCCAAAATTGGCAGCACGTTCTTTGATGAGATGCAAGGAAGGGCCAGCTTGGCTCCATGGCAAGTTCTTACTGCCTGAAAAACCCAAGGAAACAAAGGTTTCACTCCAACACCTCCCAAAAGAAGCTCCTCAGGGTTTAGGGCATCCCCTTTCCCTGCACGGCTCTCTGGAGACAGCAACTGGATTCCAAGCACGGCCCTGGCTGCCAGTCTGGCTTCTCAGGGCTGTCAAAGCAGGACACGTTGATGTGAAAGTCAATGATTGGGATTTTCTGGAGAGACTAACCACAAACAGTTTGTAGAGAACTCCTCTCTCAGCCCACGGCTGCTCTAGTCAATTCTCAGGAGCCAACGTAGCGTAGTCTCCAGGGCTGGGAGCTGGGCTGCACCAAATAACAGACCCAGTTCTACACAGCTCAGAGGCACAGTTCAGATTAGGTACTTTCCAGGGAAAAATCCCACCCACGTGCACCAAAAACCCCTCATGAAATGAAAAAGGAAGGGAGAGAAGGGTCAAGTGTAGGACACAATCTTGTCCTCAAGTCATCCAAAACTCTTCCCCTGACCCAAACGGGGAGAACCAGCCTATATTTGTCATCTTTAAATCAACAAAGCAGTTGTTACCCCCTACTTAAAAAAAAAATAAAAGTCAAACTAAAGCCTGTCCCAGTTCTTTCCAGAGCAGTCAGTACATTGAGTTAGCTGGATGCTGTTCCACAGGAGGGATGAAGGTGACTTACATGTGTAGAGAAACGCTGGTAATGGGAACAGTTTGAAGCTGTCTGGCCTTCACCACGCCACAGAACTATTTATGGTCACATTAAATGGTTATTAGCAAGATCCTTTGCCCTCCTTTGAGATTCTGCACAATATATTTGGAACCAGAGGCAGATGAAACGCCAGGTTTGCTCCTCACACACAGCACAGGTAGTGCTGCCCTGCCAGAGCATTTCAAGAATTAGCCTCTTGTTTGTGCTTCAGGAACCAGATCTGTGGTAGTGGATCAGCCCCACCTTCACCTGAGACTATCACTAACTTAATGCCAATATTTCTGGGCCACTCTTAAAGCCCAGGCAGCCCTGCAGAATTAATCATGAGCTGAAGGACAAAGGGACAATCAATCACACAGGACTTTGCTAGTACAGAGAGATGCTACGTGTGAAATGATGCTAAGGAGACCACAAACACACAGAGGGAATCTCCTGATTTATCTGCCCCAGAGCAGCTGCACTCTATATAACTCTACAGTATCTGTGAGGACGTTGTGTCTGCTGCTGCCCTCTCATGGGGTGCTCAGGACAGACTCCACAGCAGGCAGAAGAGCCTCTAGAGTGTTTCCCAGCAGCACTGCAAGGATTATTTTGAGAGGTGTCACACACAGACAGATGCATGGTCACAAGCAGACTCCTAGGCCCACGTTTCTCAAGGGCAAAGAAGCTACTCCATGTGCTGAGACACCTTGTGAGCCCACCAGGGAGGAACATACCAAGTCAGTTAGATGCCAGACGAGCACATTTCTTTACCACTAGGGCCTAAACAAGCAAAATTGGAAGTTACTGATCTAAATGAGAGCAGGGGGATGAAAATAAAGGTGAGTATGAAACTAAAATGAAGCTACCAAACACACTGAGGAGGGAGGAGAGTGATCGAAAGCACTGTGAGGGAGCAGCTTAGAACCAACCTTTTTTCATTGGATGGTACAAATCCGGCTGAGGATCTAGCAGGAGGGAAAACAAAAACAAAAATAGCAGAGAAAGGAGATTAAGAGAGAAAGGAAAAAAGGCTTGCGCATGATTTCTGACTCACACTCTGGGGAAAGCTTTTAGTCCCCAGCTTTCTTTAAGCTCAGGACTCTGCTCAAGCATTTTTTAAATAAATAGTCAAGCACACACCAGCTGTCAACACCCAGTGACACCAAAAAATGCAGATATCTCTTTAAAAAGAAATAAAGAGAATCCCTGCAGCCCTTCAGCAGGTCACAGCACAAAGACTTAAGAGGACACGAGAGCGTTTTGATTAAGGAAGGACTGAAAATTAATTCCAGAGCCAAGCCAGGCAGTAAGAATTTCACACTCCCTGCAAACTGGAAAGAGATAAAACAATTTTGCAAAGAGAAGAAATGGGAAATCCAGACAGGTTACTAGTGGCACAGCCTCTTTCCAGGGTCTGAGGGGCACTGCTGGGGTGGCTGCTTTACCCAAAGGGATGGAAGGAGCTTTCTGTGCCCTGTGTTGTACAGAAGCTGTTTTCAGTTCCACGTACCTTCACTTTCAGGCAGGGCTGGGAAGGTTTTCACCTGGAACGGACGGAAGGGTTTGCCCTCCAGGGGAATCTCTTCACTCTCCTCAGAGCTCACTCTGACATCCACCTGGGATTCAGAAATGGAGGATGTGAACTGATCCATGTCCGCGCGTTGCTCCTGAAGCAGCTCATCTGAAAGGAACGGGAGGAAAGATCACAGGAACTGCACGAAACCTGGCAGGGACAGAGAGGGGCAGATGGCCTGGACCTAGCTGAGGCAGGGCTGCAGGGGAACACTGCTCAGGGCTGCCAGCTTATCTTATCTCACACTCTGAAGTCTCATCTGGAATTCTCAGTAAAGACGTTGCCTAGAAATATACACAAATAGAGGCCAGGAGGTTTGATTGGTTTTGGCAAGCAGCAAAGCACCTGCTTATTTTCATGGATTTTCTTCATCTCCCTTTGAGAGAGTTTTGATACGCTGAATGTTGTTGATTTTTTTCAGACAGACAGTAAAAGTTCTTAGGAACAAGCTCTTCTGACTGGCTGTGGTGCAAAATGCAGAGAACATCTGCCCTGTGGTGCCTAAGTCCAAGTGCTTGCTGTTGAGGGCATCCCTCAGAGGAGCTGTCAAGTTTTTTGGACCCCATCTCACCCAGTATAAAAGCTTTTTAGTCTAACACAGGAGCTGGCACAGAGACACTCACCAATCTCATCCTGGATTTCCTCAGCCACATATGGCACCTTGTAGAGCAGAGACAAGCTTTGATTCATCCTCTCCTCGATCACATGGAGATGTGTCATCACCTGCAAATGTACCAGGGTGTGTTGGAGCAGCCAAAGACTGTCAGGCACTGGTTTGGTACTTCACTTCTTTAATAGAATATTGACTACTGGCAGAGCTGCCACAGTGAGACAATAGGATGGGACACGGTCCAATTCTCTGACCAATGCTCATCATGCTTCACTGGAACTGGCCATTTGAACATGGCTCTCCCAGTATTTTGGGAAAGGTTGGGAAAGGGGGTGAGAGAGAGGATGCAGCTAAAGTTGCTGTAACCAGCTCCCCTCTGGAAACACTGGAGCTGGTATTTCCCATATGCCAGACAGGGTCATAACTCATTTCTTGCAGCAGCTACAAGCAAGTGCTTTATTAAATGGATTATCATTCCTGACTGCTACAAAAGATACACACAAAGGGAGCAAGACAATATTATTTATCAACTCTGGTTGCAGAACAAAGGTGCCTTTCAGAACAAGGGTGGCATTACATTTGTCTTACACCCACTGACTGGCAGCAGAGCTCTCCCTTCTCTTGAGAAATGAATTCAAACTCTCTGCAACCTCAAATCCCTCTTCCCCAGCATATTAAATTCGCTGGTGAAGTCAAGCCTGACCTGAAGAGGGTGCTGCATAATCAGGGATCATGCAGACCAAGAAAAATATTTATAAGGCCGGGCAAACATTGAAAAAAAAAGCTAAGGAGTTGAATGGGCCTGTTTTACAGTCTGACGTGTACCTGACCTTTAAGAGCAAGGATGAAAGCAATTTAATTTTACATGTGGCAGCTTGTCAATCAAGGGAATCGATTAAGGAGCTGAAAGTGCATCTGAAAAGCAAAGGGAATGGAAATTGAACTGTAGCACCCACGTCCCTGGCATGTCGATCTGTTGACACTGCAGCCTTCAGAATGAATTAAGGACTGTTTAGGTTTTAGCTTAAGAATACACTTCACACACTCCCCCTCGGGCTTTGGCAGCATCAGAACAAAGGGTCAGGGTGGACTCTGCTTGATATGCTAAGCTGTCTCTGAAAATGTTATCACACACTCTGCATGGCAAGCCAAGCACCAGCTTGTAAATACCACAACCACCACTGCTCTGCTCTTTCTGAGGATGCTCAGCTTGACAAGAGTCCTAGAAGCAGTGGCAGACAACCAAGGGCTGAGAGCTGAAGGTACACTGTTCCCAAAACACCACCAAACCCACAGGACCAGGCACCTCCAGGCATGAGGTTCACTTCTCAAAAATCACAGAATCATTGAGGTTGGAAAAGACCTCCAGGATCATCAAGCCCAACCTTTGTCCAGCATCTCCCTGACCCCCAGACCATGTCCCAAAGCACCACATCTACTCATTTGTTGAACCCCTCCAGGGATGGGGACTCCAGCACCTCCCTGGGCAGCCTGGGCCAGTCCCTGACCACTCTGTCAGCAAAGAACTTCTTCCTAACGTCCAATCTAAACCTGCCCGGGTGCAACTTGAGGCCACCACCTCTTGTTCTGCTATAGCAGCCAGTGAGTTTGCCTGAGGACTTGGCGCACGGCTTCCAGAGCCTCTGAAAGTCAGGGCTGGGTACCCAAGCCTCCCTTGAGAGAAACATCCCCATACCTGAGATTTCATCTGTGCAGCCTTCTCTGGGTCCACAGCCAGGACGTGCTGGTAGTGGCGGATGGTGTGGAGCCGGTCCTTGTTCTCCGCACGCACGTAGCGCTTCAGAGCCTGCAGGATGCGGTGGGGCTGCGGGGAGGAGGAGGGCAGGAGGTCAAATCCCTCTGATTCCAACCAAACACAGCACTTTGGAGGTGAGCCTGCTTGTTAGGGGGCACATCAATCACCTGCACGGAGCTCTGAGATATTTTCTTTTTAAATTAAGGCTGTTTGGCTCAGAACACTCTGTCTTATGAACACTAAATAAAGGCAAGGGGATTTTAAGCAGGCAGGAAGGAGAGTGAGTCAATAGGAGACCCACTGCTAGGTCTGCCACGATGGAGAAAGCTTCACTGGGAGCCTGTTCCCAGTTTCTGCCCTGGCAATTCTTCTCCACAAGCCATCCCCACCTCCCACCCGGCTCAGCACCGCCCTATAGTCAACGTTTGCCGCCCAAACTCACCCGTGGAGGGTCAGCACCACCCTATTGTCAACGTTTGCTGCCCAAACTCACCCGTGGAGGGTCAGCACCACCCTATTGTCAACGTTTGCTGCCCAAACTCACCCGTGGAGGGTCAGCACCACCCTATTGTCAACGTTTGCTGCCCAAACTCACCCGTGGAGGGTCAGCACCACCCTATTGTCAACGTTTGCTGCCCAAACTCACCCGTGGAGGGTCAGCACCACCCTATTGTCAACGTTTGCTGCCCAAACTCACCCGTGGAGGGTCAGCCTGCAGGGCAGCCAGGTAGTTCTCCAGAGCAATCCGACGGCGATCGTTCAGCATGGCTTCCACACGAGCCAGGTGGGTCTCCACCAGCTGCTGCTTCTCGCTCGCTGCCTCTTTCTCCAGAGATTTCACCATCGCCTGGAAGTGCTGGAAGGAAGAAAGGAGCTGGTATGAGATGTGCTGCGTGCTCAGGGTCACCTGCTGTCTCTCCTCTGAACAAATGGAGCCTGTCACACACGTCCTGGGCATTGACAGTGGGAGAGAAGGGCACTGAGCAATGCTGATGCAGATTTCATCTTTGCAAACTCAGGAGGGACAATCTGCCTTCCAAACTTCCTTCACAACCCGCTTCAAGGGTCTGGGGAGGGCCTTGCAGGTAAAGATCATGTTGAAGTTGGGAGATCCAGGCTGCACTGAGCAAATGACACAGTGTCAACTCCTTCCCTCAGCCCTGCAGGATGGGAACAGGAGCAATCCCTTCAGCCCAGGGCCAGTAATCTGAACTGGCAAAGGTTCACAAAGATATTGCACAGGGGATTTTTCACCAGCACGCCCTCAGATCAAATCTCCATATATTCTATTAAGAAAGGTCATAACCCACATCTCCCAATGAGCCAGAAAAGTCCACTAAGTGCTGCTTCGTTCCAGCAGAGATGATGGAAAACTCTTTTGGACTTACAGCAGCTTATGTGAAAAAACACACAGAAAACTCTGTTCCAGGAGAAAATCCAAAGTGGGCTTAAAGCTGGAGTCAGTCACGTAGGTCTACATTGGTTTGAGGGAACTTCATAGAGTTGTCAGGGCCAGAAGAGCCTGCCCCCAACAATCCCACACTGCGAATATCCCTGATTAACTTCCCAGTCTAACTGAACTCCCCTCCTGAGGCAGAAGATTGGCACTTTGGCAGCAAACCAGCTTTATCTGCTGTCTAAGCGGTTTTCACTAAGTCTGCCTGAACAGAAAATGTGTGTCCAGAGAGCCAGGGCCCATCTGAACTGGGCTGTGAGGCCACTGCCTAGTGCAGGACAGGCCACAGGGCTGAAGTTACAACTTGGCTCTGCTGTGCTGTGCCTGAGGGGTGAGATAGTTTCCTACTCCTGGGTTTAGGAAAGGACCTGGCACAGCATCAGATCATCTCCAGCTCGAAGAACAAAGCACGCAATTGAATCACATCTCCTCTAAAAGGCAGCTGTTGACAGAGCAGGAAAGCTGTTCTTCCATCTCAGGCTTTTGGCTTTGAATATCAGCATCTCTCATTTAGTTTGTTGAGAAGATGAAGGCCAAACATCAGTTACTTTCTTCTCTAGGTGCTTCTTACCTGAATGAGAGTCTGCCTCTCTGCCTTGGGGAGGTTCACAGCTTGGTGTTCTGCTTCTTCCCACTCCTTTTTCACCTGGACAAGGAAAGGATGGAACACAACAACAAGACATAAACTTGTGTGTGATCTTTGTGAGCTAATTTCCCTTCCCAGGCAGATCCCTGGACAGCCTGGCTGGGTTCTGAAGGCACAAGAGAGCTGCCGTGGAGGTCAGATCTAGCAATTAAGCTGTCTGAGGAGCAAGCCAAGTGTCCCCAGTGATTCCTCTCTCCCAACGCTCTGAGGAAATGAAAATCCAACTGCCAGTGTGGTCATGTTGCAAGAAACACATGGAAGAAGAGAAGGCTCAGGGGAGACCTTCTTGCAGCCTTCCAGGATCTGAAGGGGGCTACAAGAAGGCTGGAGAGGGACTTTTCACAAGGGCCTCCAGTGATAGGATGAGGGGTAATGGGTTCAAACTGGAAGAGGGGAGATGTAGATTAGAAATTAGAAGGAAATTCTTTACTCAAGAGGGAGGTGAGACACTGGAATGGGCTGCCCAGGGAAGCTGTGGATGCTCCATCCCTGAAGGTGTTCAGGACCAGGGTGGATGAGGTCCTGGGCAGCCTGGTCTAGTGGGGGGTGTCCCTGCTGTGTCGGGGGAGGCTGGAACTAGATGATTAACCCAAACCATCCTATGATTCTATGACTGGAAAGGAAGGCAGTTCACCATCAATTTGCCCAGAAGAACCCAGGCAGCACCTGTGCAGTGCAGCAGAGAAGACTAGAGCTGGATGCTCACCCTGTCCATGCGGTTGTGGTGTCTGACCTCCAGCTGCTCCTTGGCCTTCTGGAAGCGGGCGTGCTCGTTGTCATCAGCAGGGGTTTCAAAGTAGACATCCACATCATCAGTGGGCACTGGAAAGAGAGGGTGGGGATGAGCAGAGGGTCTGAAACCCCTGCTCCTGGGTTGCAAAGGACAGGCAGGGAGAGCCCTGCATAACTAACAACCTGGCAGGCTGGGTTTACTGAACCACCTCCTACCACGAGTCCATTTGGGGATCTCTAAGCTGCCAATTTACTGCACAACATCAGGTATTACATCATCCCCCAAACACAGTGATGCTCTGCAGCAACCAGCACCTGCTTGGGCTGCTCCTTACTTCTGAGAAGAGCATTATTCAGCTCCAGCAACAGAATGACTTGGATTGCAGAAAAAAAAAACCAAAACCCTTGTTTTCCCTTCCCTTTCACATTGGCTTTGGATAGTTTAAATGACATTTTGTGCATGAGCTGCTCGCTGACAAGCTGGCTCCAGACATCATTAATATGATTAGGGAGCCTGACAATAAATCTGCACAAAACACTACCCAGTATTTGACACTTCAAACCTACCTTCCCTACCAGATGCACCATGCAGGACTAACAGGCAATGATATTAGACAAGACAGCAACAGAAGGAGGCTCCGTGTGACAAATTGACTCGTCCAATAAACCGGACGGGTTGTATCTTTAGGATGTCCAAAGCTGACAAGGGGAGAAATAAAATCTAAGAACTGACAATTTCGAGCACCTGCGAAATCCACAACAGGAGCTCTGCACTCTGAGGTTCAGGAGAAGCTGAACAAAGCTTCTGTGCTGCAGTTTTAGCAACTGCACACCCCAGAGCCCTTTCTGAAAGGATCTATGGCCCTGGTGATGTCCTTCAGCAGAGGGAGGGCAGGAAATTAACCATATTAGTTATTTGGGTGGAAAAAAACCCTTCCAACACATCATACTTCAGAATAAAAAATTATTTTGCAGCTTAGCATCCTGAATCCATGAACATTTAACTTAGGGAAGGAGGTGCAAAGAAAAGGGGAAGGATTGTTGCATGCCAGGGACAATGTCCCATCAATAGTGCATTCTGGGCCTGCTCATGGCATTTCTGACCCAGGCTTGGACACAGAGAACTCTTTCCAGCCCCAAATCCCTCTGTAACAGGACAAACTTTTGTACAAAAAGCTCCTGACATCCGCATCTTTTATTTCCCCACTTCAGTTAGATCAGCCCCATCTAAAGCACTCGCATGAAGCCCATTTTGTAAACAGGATTATGGCTGTATAGTCAGACTGCCAAGCCCCAGATAACACAAAAAGCCTTTCAAAAGGCTTTAATGGTAGCTGAAGTGGAAGTGCTGGAGTTCAACAATAAGATTAATAAGGAGGTTAAAATGTTTTTTGGTAGTTTTATCATCTGACATAAAAGCCAGCTGAAACTGGTGCCAAAATCCTCACGCTCTCAAAAATGCAGGGATGGAGTCATTATTCATATTTCAAATTGAGCTGGAAGGGGGAACCTGAATTCTAGACTATTTCTCTGGGATTTTCCCAAAATACAGTAGGGAGAAACTGCCTACTAGCAGGAGGATGGGGAGGAGCAGCCTCCTTTTCAGGGCTGACTGGTCAAACATATGCACAGTAACACGACTGGGGAAAGTGAGTCCTTCCTTCCATATATTTGGGGGGAAAAACAGCCAGTTAAGCAAATATACAAACTATGTGTTTTCAGAAGAGGTCAGAGACAGCCCCTGCTCCCTGCAACAGGTCTGGAAGAGGACAACTAAGCCCTCAGCAAGAGCTTCGAGCCAACAGTGAGCACAGAGAGCATATGTTGAGAGCCACTTTCCCCAGGAAAGTTCACCCTAAAGACCTCGAGAAGCAGAGACAGGAGGAGACTGCTGCAAAGGGACAGACAGAACCGCCGGGGACACCAGGACCAAGAGGATGAGCTACAGACGTGTCCTCTCTTGACCTAGGCAAGGAGGAGGAGACACCAAACGCCAGACAGACAGAGGCCAGCTGCAGAGGGACCAGTGGGAGGCAGGACTTACTCATCTTTTTACACACAGCCATACAATACTCCTCTGACTCAAAATTGTTCCTGTTGCCTCCGCAGCCTCCATATATAAAGCGAATGCATTTTCTCTTGTTAGCATCGAAGTACCAACGAGGCATCACAGCCCGGCAGGGCCCTGTCATCGCCTCCTGGGAGCAGACAGCTGTGTGGAGACGGGTTAGAAGGTGAGCTGGTGAGGAGCACAGGCCTTGCTGAGACACTTACACAGAGCAGGGAGGGCTCTACTTCACACCTTCTCCTAGGGCACCAGCGCCGGCCCCAGCAGCGCTGCCTCACCCACCAAAGGGCTTCTGTCAGTTCTGGGGAGGGTTGTTAACGCTGCAAAAGCAGGAGGCACCTGCCCGTGTGGTTGTCTCAACGTGGAGTTTTCATTTATAAGAGTGATTTCTCCACAGCTAGAGGCTGGAACAGCAAGGACCTATTTTGCTGATGCCTCAGGTGTCCCAGCAGTAGAGCCTCCACTCTATAAAACCAACACGATGGCAAGAAAACCCATTAGGGCTGCTTAAAGCACTCAAGGATGTCCTGTTCTGTGCACTCTGCCCGGACAGACACTTCCCATCTTAAAGGTGAGGCATAAGAGCAAGTGAAGAGGCAAGCTAAGCAAAAGCAGCGTGATGTCCATGGCAATCTCAGCTGCTGGGTTTTAAGTGGTGAAACATCTATGCATTAGATACTGACACTCCAGGTAGCCAGGGCACGTGGGCTGCTTCACAAGTGGGCAGTAGAGGCAGCTGGGTTATTCTGAGGCAAGCACACAGATATAGTTTATAAGATAGCAACTGTTCATGGTCCTTTGGGGGAGAAAAAAAAGACTGTGTACCCCCAAAAGAGACACCCGAATCCTATCGTTCCATTTCTGTCCCTACACCTGCAGGTCTCTCAGTCCTGTACGTGTATGAGCTAAACCTTCTTTCAGCCAGTAAAATTATCTGCAGCATGCTGGCACTTTACCAAAAAGATGCAAGAACTGCTGGCAATGATTCAGTGATCTGTAGCTAATTGAATTTCATTCCCTCTCCCCTCCTCCTCCCTCTGCAGACACTTCCACACAGGCCACGGTAGAACGCTGAGGCACCACGTGAGCAGCAGATGCCCTCTACAATGGCACCTACCACTTAACTCATCTACCACAACTCCAGTGTATATTACTACTGCAGTAAGTATATATTACTCCTATCATAAAAGCAGGCCAATTGTTTTGGCTGACCTTCTTTCATGAAAGAGAAGGGGTCACGTGAAGGCTGTTAAGGCAGCACTAAGCACCTTCCTCACCTTTAAATGGCACCTTCATGCCATCTCTGCAGAGTGTGGCCCACTGCTTTTAGCTTCCTTTTTTGGTATAAAACATCAAATCCAAGGTAATTGCCCCAGACTGGGATTTTAAATGCTTAGTGTACCCCAAATGCCTCTAAGGTTTCTCAAAATCAGCCTCCAGTTATATGGCTCCCTGACTCCACACTGCACCTTCATGGAGGTGCTCGTTCCATGTGCCAAGTGCTGGGCTCTCTGCCAGCAGAACTGCTGTTTATCTGGAAACATATGGCAAATGCTCCAGAGAGTTAATTTCAACACTTGAAGCACAAGCATCATCAGCTTTCCTCTGTTTGCTAACTTATCTGGCAAATAAAACTTCCAAGTGGCTCTTCCTGACACGATCAAAGCCCCATGCCCAGCCAGCAGCCCCCAGGGACACCCTCGTGGAAGCAGGAGGCCCGTGGGCTGCAACACATCTTACATTTCATATCACTGCTGACTTCCTTCTCAGAAACAGCCTTGTCACTGCTGGGCTCCGTGGGGGTCTCCTCGTTGTAATCGTCCACTTTGTAGCTGTCATAATAGTAATCACGGTCTTCCACCACGTCGTCCTCCTCCTCTTCCCCTTCATCTTCCTCATCCTCATCTTCCTCCACAGCTGTTCCTGTGAAGTCTTCTACACCTGCCTCTGTGGGGAACTCACTGAAGGGATAGAGTTCAGTTAGAGGGGAAAGTTAAAGCTAATCACCTTTGATGTACCAGCATAACCATTCTCTTTCCATCTGTTCTTGAAACATGAGAGAGGGGAAAAACAAATGTACCGACTATGGATCAGCCCAGCAATGGGACCTCCCTCATTCCAGACACACCTACTGCAGGCAGAGCTTCTCCACACCCCTGCCTTAGTGGGGTTTCCTTGTGATTTCTCATCAGTTTTGCTTCATTAAGTGAAGTCTGCCATAATATTTGGGGGGTTACCTCCTGTGGCAATCAGACAGTCTTTTTGACTGGCTAAGGATGAAGGGAGGGGGGGCTGTTTAGCTCCTCCAGTAACGGGGACACTGCAAAGTCACTTGTCCCTCTGCAAGGCTTTTCCAGGCTCAGGACACTCCTTTGGGAAGCTCAGGAGCACAGAAATTCTCCTCCTCTCAATCCTCAACACAAGGTCACCTCTGGGTGAAATATTCGCTGTTAACATCTACGCCAGTAAGAACCTACCTTTTATAAAGGTCGTAGTCTTCATCCTCATCTTCATCCTCTTCCTCTTTGGACAGAGCCTCATCCACCACCTTTGTTTGAGGACAACACACATATTCTGTGCCATGGAACTGGTCGACTCCACAGGGCAGCAGCATTCCATAACTGTGCAGGATCATCCCTTCTGTCAGACACGCCTGCAAGAGGAGCCCACTTAGGTCAGCTCAGCAGCATCACACTCTTACTTTGCATAAAACTCCACTTTGCCTAAGCTCAAGCCTCAGAATGCCACCAAAGGTCTCAATTCCACATATGACCTCATCCTCAAAAGGATCTGAAACTTGTAACTTAAGCAAAAGCCCCAGAAATGCCCCAGACTTGGAGCCACGTGGTGCTTCCCACTGTTAACAAACCAACCCCCCCCCCAGCCCCTACCAACCACTGGTTTGTCAGCCTGGCTAAGTTCAGGGGAAATAACTACATGTTTTGTGCCAACTGGAGGGAGGGAGAGCACTTGAAAGAACCAGAATTATTGTTTGCTTTTCCAGGCTGGCCATTTCATTAAACTTTTCATCGGAGTTAAGTGAACAATCACTCAAATGGACTTTGTGTCAAGATTATTTTAACATGCCACAGATGAAAATCGATCAGGTCATTCAAGAAAAAGCCAAATGCAAACTGTGATTAGATATTATGCCTACAGACTTCTTTTAAGCTAAGGAAATACAGGGTTTTGTAGTGCCCTAGAAAAGAATTAAGTAAAAAAGACTTTATTAGGAACATCAGAACCCTTCTGTGCTTTGCTTTGTTACAACACAGGTGTGAAATGAGCCAAATCTTCCTGGAAAAGTTCTTCAATGATGTTGAAAGCCAGTGATTTTAAATCTGCTAGGCATTAACAAGTTTCTCCTTGATTAAAAAATGTTTTTTCTAGCACAGCTTTATTCAGACAGGTTTTGGCTCCCGGGATTTTAAAGAAAGAGGAATTTTAATTGATGCATCCTTAACCTCATCTTTACTGGCACCATCACAACTCATCATCATGTTGCTGTTTCTACAGAACCAAAACCATACATTTTGTCATGATCTTGTTTTTATTACCTCCAGTTCAGATGGGCACACAGAGAATTTGCAATGGTCAGATAAAATGGTCAGATAAAAAAAAACCCAACAAAAAAAATCCCAAACCACACAAAAACCCCCTGGGCTAGATTTATTCTGAGAAGATAATCCAGCTCTTATGTAAAACCTCCACTAATCAGTCACAACTAAACTCAGATTGTCCCCAGGCAAACACTCCCAACCAAATCCCCAGCAGCAGCAGGTACATTAATGCAAAATGCAGGAGGGGAAAGGTCCTATGAGCACTGGAGAGAAGGATGAGCCACTGGTGAAAGGAATATCCCAGAGACCTGATTTCAGCTCCTAGCTCCCTCCTGGAGTATGATCTTGGGCAAGCTACTTAGGACAGCTTTTCATGGGTGAAGAATAACTCAGCTACACAAGGTTTTAAAGTCACTTGAGTATTTTAAAATGACTTTTTCATTGCTCTCTGCCTCAGCCTGACTGCAACATGGGAGTAACAGACTCCAATCCTACAGGCACCCAAGTAGACAGACAGATCCAGACTAAATATCCAATATTCCTGCCCCAGCAGCTCTGTTACCTCTTTAGCCACCGTGTGCCAGTGCTGGTGGCTCTCACACACATCCATCCTCTCCTTGTGGAAGAACCTGCACTTCTCTGGAACCAGCAGCACGTCGCTCACAAACTCACCCACTGCAAAACAAGAAATGCCCAGAGTTCATCTATGTCCAGCAGATAAAGCCAGTATCAGAACCCCCCCAAGGTCTATTTTGTTGCCTTAAAGGTTTGGTATATTCTGGATGAGAACAGGGCAGATCAGCAGCTCTCTCTGCACATCTACAGAAAAACAGAGTCAGAGTTTCCAAGGTAAAACCAGGAGTAGGGGCTGATGCTTGCAGCATTATGTGAACCCTAAGGCATGAAAATCTAGCATGCATGTCAATAAATAAGTTGTTGATGGAGCAGAATGGACTGAAGAGATTTCATGCAAATCTCTGAAAAAATTCCATCCACACACAGAAGTTTTGAAACCACTTAATCACCAGTTTCTGAACAGGCTGCATCATCCCAGAGCTACTTCATGCTGTCTGCTGCTGCAACAGCCTGGAAATTTTTATGTGCCACCAGTGTTATCTATGTTGTCAGTATCTGGATGTCTGAGCAAGTCTTGTGTGGTTTTGTTTTGTTTTCAACAGTTTCCAGATGGTTTCATTCCGAATCAACTGCAGCACATTCCCTGACTGGGGCAGTTCTAACCAAAACACAGAGAGGGTTGAAAAAATAAAACCTCCACAGCCCTAAAACCAGAGTCCAACCAGAGGCAGCAAATCCACCACATTCCAGCATTTCCATCACCACAACCTCACCAGCACCAGGAATGTCTGGCACCACCTTAAAACCAGACTTCTGCTTTTGAGGAAGGCAGGAGGGAGATAATGAGTCTGCTCCACAAACTCTCTATTAGTTGGACCTAAAGCTATTGAGCCTAAATTTCCACCACAGCCCAGTTTGGTACCAACACATGTCAAATCAGTATCACAAGTCCAGGAACACTTTCTGTTCTTGGTCCCTGAGTCCTAACAAGCACTGCTACTGGAGTACAAAGCATGAAAAATGGAGATTGTTCTTTCTTTCCTGCAGATTTAAATGCCACATCCAGAAATTTTAAAATAAGGAGGTATCTAGATACTTTGGAAGACCAGGAAAAGATGTTCAGTCTAAGTGGTTCAAACCAACACACCCCACACACATGACTGGCAGCTTTAGGAATCCTTTGTTAAAACTAGGGAGAAGTTCTTTAGATAAAAGCCTCCATGGAGAATTGTTTATCCCTAAAACCTCCACCATTATGACTTCAAAATAAATTTTAATATTTTGCATGACCACATTTCTGCAGCTCCTTAGTGCCAATCCCAAAGGCTCACAGACACTCTTCCTATGGATGACACAGGAGTTATCTGATGACAACTGCAAGGTAGTGAAATCAACTTGCATTCATCAACCCTTTTCAATTAGTTCAACTTTAAACTAAGAGACACAACAAAGAAATGGTATTTCCCCCATTTTCTTATGTCAGAACTGAGTTAATCTTTCCTCCAGGCTTAAGTGCTTCTGATAAAGCTAAAACTGACCCAACTTTAAAATCAAGAGACTGTGGCTCTGGGGACTGAAGGCAGAAGACTCAAACTGACCAAGTAAAATAATCAGTAACAAAACCAGGACATTAAACACCTCTTTTGAGAAACACTGAATCTTAGCACATAAGAGACACAAGAAGGTTCTCTCAGCTCACCTAGGAGCTGGAAAACCCTCACACACTGCCCAGCAATGGGCATCTCCCCTATTCCAGGCCACTGCTACCAAAAGAGAAGGACCCTCTCCCTCTTCAGATGAGAGCAGACCTCAGAGGTGCTTCCTAGAGCATCACCAGAGCTGTCAGCAGTTTGTCTTCGCACACCTCACCAGGCTCAGCCCTGCTCCCACCATCCTGTTGTTACCTTGATTTTACAGCTCAGCAGAGAGTGCTAATGGGTTCTCCTCTTCTCCCCACTCCACCTTTGAAATGCAGAAGAGGTGGGGGGAGGCAGGAGAAGGTTAAACACGGTATGAGACAGCAAGGTCCTACCTCAAGACATCAGGAAGACAAGCAGGAACGGCAACAAAACCCCATAGTTTGACTGTAATTATCATATGCACCCCAGAGAAACACACCATCCATTTACAACCTGCAATTTGTGGACAGTGAAAGACAAGGGGAAAATGTTTGATACACCTGTGGGCTGCTGATGTGCAGCTTGGATCTCAAACCCAAAGCTGCCTTGCAGGCTGGGCTGAACAAGCCACCAACACTGGGAAAGACACTAATTAAATACTTCAAGACTTTAACACACATCAAACTTTAGGGCAGTGTCACTAAAATCAGCTTATTGAGAATAGGCTTGGGGGAGGATTATTTCTAAAAGAGATGATGCCTTATAAACCCAGAGATTGTGCTTTCATCCTTATTTCCATGAGGAGTTCTCAGCATAATCAGCTGGGTTTGGTTGCTCCTCAAACCTGAATTTCCACATCTATAAAGAGATGCATCTTTCTCCCAGGTGTGTCCACACCAAACTTTCTTATGAAGAGCTTTATGGGCAGCTAGTGGGAAGTATTACACAGAGAACAGCAGCACCCACATAGTTCTGCAGAATTATTGTGTTGTCCTACATCAAACCACAGGCTAACCTCAGATAGGGATACAAAAGACAAAAACTGCTTTCCTCTGCATGTTCCTGGCAATCAGACTCTCCAAGATTGCCCAAGACTCCTTACAAAACAAGTCTTTTCCAGTGAAAAGAGATTCAGCCAGCTGAGACTAAGCTTACTACTGAGAACACATGGAGAGCAGCAGAGTGTGGCACAACCTACCTTGAGCTTTTGACCTGCAAACAAGCTAAACGTGTTGCCTGATTCAAGTGGGTGGATGGATTCTGGAAAGCACCAAGAAATCCATCAGGGTTTATCTCCTGCTCTTCTCACAGTTCAAAGTGGGGACATGGGATACAGCTGCAAGAAGCAGGGCCTCTTTGAAACAGCAAAGTTTAAATATAGTCCTCGGAAGAGAATAGAAATCTCTTGCCAAGACCAAAGCAGGAAGGCTGAACACACTGAGCATTTAAGTCTCCAAGGCAACAAAATATTAGAGCTTCACAAAAATAGGATCAGAGTATTAAATCCCAATGTCTTTGTGATACTCAAATACAATAGCCTTCAGGTTTTCATGGCAGTTGTGGGGAGAATGAGGATTTCTCTTTCATGCCAGGCACCATTATCCCACCACAGCTGTTATCAAGCTGTCGATCTGCTCGAGGAAGGCAGAGTTCCATCTTGTGGAAATAAAAATGTTTAAGTGGGAGTTGGACGTGGAAATGGCAACCTGACATGAGAGAAGCCTTACAAACTCAGTCATTCTTTCTGCAAAAAGGAAATGCTTTGCCCCTGCCACAAGAATTGCCTGAACACATCACCCCTTGTACTCACCCAGGCACTTGTAGGGCACGACGATGTGAGTGTGGTCCTTGCACTGCTTCTTCCCCCTCTTGCACCACCTGTCGATGCTGACAGGTTGATTTGCTTCCACAACATTTGTGATCTGAAGGTCTGGGTACATCTGTTTAACAAGACACAGAGAGAGGTTTCTCTCCAGAAAGGACAGAGAATGAGCAAAGTGGCTCCTCAGCAGAAGGAGCGAGGCCAATTCTCTCCACTAAACCAAGTCCAAGTTTGCACATGGACAAACATTCTCTTCTGGATCAAGCTCCCAACAGCTGAAGACATAAAAAAGCCCCCAGCAGTTTGTCAGACAGGGCTTGAGAAATGGAACATGTCACTGCTTCCCCACGGCAGGAGAAAGCCAGGCCAGGGGCAAGAGCCTCATCGGTACCAAGCTGAGGTGTTTGGCTTTGCACAGTAGTGGAGGAGAAGTCTTTATCTGCTCTGCTCTGCCTGGTGCAGCATGATACCCTGTGGAAGAGGGCAATCACCAGCACATAGGTTTTAGCAATACCTTCAGGCTCTCTTGTCACTTGTCAAGCTAATATGCACCTATCTCCTCAGGTTTCCTTATGCCTGCTCCATTTATGATGTGTTCATGATCCCGATGTCCTGCTCCAGCTCTCAAGTCCAGATGCTGACTTTATTTAGGCTTGTGCTACAGGAACCAAATGTAGCCCCAGTTATATCAGCTCAGTAAAACAGTTTTAAGAGTCTCCCAGTGTGCTCTATCACTTTCCATTTTAAAAAAAAAAAACATTCCTTCTGGCATTTTTTTATGTGCATGTCACCTTAGAGGAGCAATTAAAAACACTTATCAAGGCCAGTGTATCTGGGGCATACTGGAAGGAGATTATGTTCATGATAATGAAGCACAAAGAGCCTAAAAATACTGTCAGCATTTTGATGAAAATATTTTTCTAATATTCTGGCTGATCTGAACACGTCACCAAGGACAGGAGAGCCACATTCTGACTAGAACAGGTGTGAGGTTCCACTTTGCACAGAGCAGATGCTGCTTAACCAGCTCAGAGGCAGAACATCTGGAGAAACCCCTGCAAGGACAGACACTGAGACCTCTCTGACTCACAGACCAAGGACCTTCTGTGGCAGTGTAAGCTGATCTACACCAGAGGTAGCTCCTAAATCCCACTGCAGTGTCCTCCCTGCTCCTCCTGGGCAGTAACTCAGCAGGACAGCTCAGGGAGCTGAGCTGGTCAGACACAAGCTGCTCTCCCCCAGGGTTAATTTGCCACTGAGCGGCTAAATTGGAATCCAATTCCTGAGCAGCAGGGAACACTCAGGATCCCACAGAAAAACTCACCTCCTGGCAGTACTGCAGAATCTCCTCCTTTCTTCCAAAGCAGCTCTTGGTCCCAGAGGTGTCAGGTTCCCACTTCCCAGTCTGGATGTTCACGTGCATATTTAGCTTCCCACAGAACATGGCGATTTGAGGCTCTGCCACCGCAAACCCTGTCCCAGCATTGGCTGCCAGCGCCTGTGAAGACAAACAAACCCAAACCACATTGATTGCATTATCAGATCAAAGCAGCACAGCTCCAAGAGCCAGAAACCCACTGGCATCTTCTCAGGGAGCTCCCACTTAATCCAGGTATCAGTGGACTCTTGCAAGCTTATTTTGCAACCATCTCCCTTCAAGCTGGGGAGCCCACACCAGGTGCTCACCAGCAAGCTGCTTGTTTTGCCAAACTCTGCTTTTATTATTGCAACAACAGCTTACCAAAAACAAAACCATAAAGGTTGTGCCCACAAAGACTAAAAGAGATGCCTGAAAAACTTACAAGTGATATTAGAAGATGAATAACTAATACCAATAACTTGAGGCAGAAACACCTCCATGAGGTTGCAAACAAAGTGGGTGTTGATACTACCAGTAAATTAATTGCTTTCCATGGCATGAAGTCTGCTCAGAGTTTGAAGCCACGTGTTTCTCCCCTAAATCTTCCAATATTTGGGATAGAAACCCCCCAGTTTCTTGCCCAAGCATGCAAGTAAAGATGCCTTCTGCTGAATCAGAAAACCCTAGTTGTTGAAAGCCTGCTGGCTCTCATTCCGTGCTCTCCTCTGGGTATTTGTGCTGCCTGGCCTCTGATGTGTATTCTGGGCACTTCCCACCCTGCACCAGCAGACAAAAACCTGCCAACCCCGACCCACACTGGGGTCAAACTGCAGACTGATCAATGAAAACAAGGTCAGGTTCCCTTTCTGAAAGCTTGCTGGCTGACCAAAAGAAGAAAAAAGGGATTAAATTAAATTGCAGACTTGGGGGGTTTTCTGAAAAGACTGAGTGGCTGCTGGGAGCTGAACATCCTCTCCCTACATAACCACTGCTTGTTGTAAAAGGAAAAAAAAAAAAAGGCGTGAGGCAAAAAAGCAGATGAACTCCTAAATCGAAAGCTCTTTAAGGTGTTTGGGGGAATGAAATCCATTTCAACTACTTCAGACAAGGCAGATTAGAATCAGCAAGACAGAGGCTTCAAGGCACTGCTGCCCCTAAGCTGCTTTTTCCTTGGCCTGCAGCTCTACCCTGGGCCACCAGTCCTGCCTTATTTAACTTCTCATGCCCTCAGACACATGGATCAGTGGGCACTGCTCACTCCTTACTGCCCTAGATCCCCACCAGCTTCTATCCATGGTGTGCTTGACACCAGCAAAGTGAAGAATCCAACTGGACAACTCCTGCTTGCTGGGTATCATGAAAAACTAACTTTGTTATAATTAGCTCGTTTCTCCCCTTGCCTGTTAACACACAAAATCACTGCCTGGAGGCATCTCAACACTCAAGACTCAAGTTTTAGCACAGACCACAAAGTAATGAAATACTGAACTAGGTATAACAGATACCAGCAGCCATGTCCCCAGCATCAATGTCCCACTTCCAAGTTCACATAGACTTTCAAGTTTAGCATAGAAACGTTTGTTGTTCTCTCTGCCCTAATGAAAAGATGACAATTATTTACTTCAGGCATAGGAGGACTTCTGAGAAATACTCTGATGTGGTGCAGTAAATTTGTTCCTCCAGAAATCAAACCATTTATTAAACATCTGCTTCTAAGAAATGCCAACTGGTATCACTCAGCAAAACCTCAGCTCTTGATCCACTGCCCACATCATTTCAGAAGGAAAAGGCCAATGTGGGATGATCCTTCATAACTCCAGAGTAAACTTTTTAAGAGGGCCTTTTTATCCCTCTCCAAACAAACACCACTTTGGTACCAACACCCAACCTTCCAGGGAGCGCAAGACTTGACACGTTGAAGGAAACAACCCACAGCACAATTTCAGCTCATGACAACACTACAACCACATCCAAGATTCCAGGTGAGCTCCAAGAGAGAGTAAAATGTCTGTTATGAACAGTTTGGGGATCATCAGCACCGCCTACACTCGAAATCTGCCTTTCTTCAAAGCAAACCTCACAAGAATGTGGCAAAATAAGGTAAACACATCAGCAGGAGAGGTGCAGGCTCCATCCCAAGAGGCAGAATCATAAGTAACCCATTCATAACAGCTCTTGCATGAGCAAAGCTCCTGTTCAAACACATACCAACCTCCTGAAGTCATGACCACCCTCTATTTACACACTGATGTGAGCTCCTGTTTATTTTTGCCTCTCTCCGGCCTGACACCCCAGGGTGGTGGCAGAGGTGTTATTCCTCCTCCAGGAATTGCTCACATAGTTTGCATATCAGTGGAAGGCTGTTGCTGTGCTGAGCCCCAATTCACCCCTGAACAAATTAGGCTAATTACTTGCTTGATTTCATCACTTTCAATCAAATGGGAGAAATCCTGTCTTGGGTTGCACTGAGGAGTAAGTCAATGGACACTGATATACATATATATATACTGTATATCTACTGTTGTATCTTCAACCTGCAAGGCAAGATTTTTGAGTAATGGGCTTCAATTCTTCACCACTGACAATCCACTCCAGCCACTGATCACATCAGTTATTTAATGTAAAGTTTTTAGCCTGTAAAGAGAGAACACAGCCCAGCAAACTTCACCTGGACCACTGGAGGCCACACCTTTAACCCTGCTACTTGAGTAGTGAAAAAAGTCACCTAAGAGAGGTTTTGGGGGCAAAGTCACTTTCTGTTGCTCCCCACAATTGCCTGTGTATCAAAACCAAAAGCAGATGTCTGGGGCTGATGATGCCCCAGGTTAATGTGCATTGGAGCACCACCTGCAAGAGGAGGGCTGGGGAACATGTAAACCAGCACGAAGCTTGGGATGAAGCCACGTCCTTAGTTAAGCCCTTCAGTGCTTCAGAGAATTCCACATTGCAGAGGGATGACCAAACTGACAGTGCATTTTGCTTTGGGAATTTCCCAGCCATAAATGGAAGCAGCCGCCTCTTAATGCTGGGCAGCAACTACTCCATCTCTTAAATAAGCAGCCTGACAGCTCGGGAGGGACAACACACACATAATGGAAGAGGCTTCACCCAGTTGTGTACCTCTTGGTGCATATTATTTTAGCAGCTATTATCCTCTCAATACATACACACAACACGAGAGCAAGATGAATGTTATTTGGGATAAGGCTGTTACATAAACCATTATTTTCCTGACTGGCACTTGCACTTACAAGACGTTCCACGATAAATTCTCTCGGCCTTTTGGTATAACTCTGTAATCCAGTTTGCTTTCCAAGACCAAAGAACTATTTGATTCCATCAACACATAAATCTCTGGCCAGTTAATGTCAGTTAAATTCCTCACCCTGTCAGGCAGGGCCTGATTTATGGTCCCAAAACACTGGAATTCAAAGCTCTAAATCTTCTTCTTCTCTGATGAAGGCGTCTCTGCCCAAGTATCTGGTCCTTTATTTACTACAAGCCTCTTCAGCTTGTGACAGTGGGTTTGATGGGTGAGCTTCACCCATCCAAGGGCCTGGGCTTCATGCTCTAAAATGGGTCATACTTTTTCCTTTTGCATGTGACCTACCATCTCAAAGCAGGGATGCAAGGTTAGGGAGATTCTGGGCACCACACAGCACAATCACATTCTTCAGGGAGGATTTCTGGTGAATTTAAGTCATTTCTGCAGTTTAGTGTGCCTCTGCTTCAACACTGGGAACAAGGATGCACAGAAATCCCTACCAATTTATGTAAAATAAGGGATATTTCACATCTACACCATCTCTGCGTATGCAAGACACTGTAGTTCAGACTCAAAAAGGCATCAAAATGAAAAATACACCCATTTTCCTCGCCTTGTATTTCCAGGATCTGCTAAACCTCCTCACAGCAGAGCTGATTGAGCAGCTGCCTATTCAGCAAAGCCTCGTCACACACTGCCAGGGACTGCAGGACTGGAGTTGGAGATTCTCTTTTGTGAAGAGAAGCCCTTCATTATATTTCATAGAAACGAGCTCCTGCAAAGCTTTCCTTAACAGCACAAAAGGTATCCACAAAATGTCAAATTTAACCATGTTCTGAATTTTCTGTGAGGTCAAACTCGGCAGTAACGGTGCCCATCTGATCAGATCAGCCAGAATATGAGTTTGAGTTCCAGCAAATGCATTATAGAAAGTCACAGTCTTGCAACTCATGAGGTTGGTGTGAACACATCAGCTACTGGGCACGTGCATCACCTCTTGCACAAGCCCAACAAGAGATGCTGGTCGTGGTTAGAGGGAAGTAGTGAGGAGAACTCACACTGCTCCTGCTTCCCATCAGGCTTCCCCTGCAATACATCCTGGCTGGATAAACCCACGGAAGATTAAGTTGCTTTAGGATTGAAATTCCAGCCTCCAGAATTTATAAGCTGCTGAAAAAAGGCTCCGATTGTGGACTTGGTGGCCCAAGAGCACAGATTAATAGCTGCTGAGGGCAGTCACTGCCTCCAAAGGATACTCACCACCTTTTGCAGGATTATCTCCAGGTTGGATCAGATTTCCTCCTCAGAAAAGTTACGAGTATTCCACAACTATTTGCTGCTGCACTGACAAAAAAATGCCAGGCAGTGCTTTGAAAGATGACTTGTGCTGTTTGTTTTTAATTAAGCAAAGCCCCTCGAAAGCAATACTGCTTATTAAATCAGAATGTACATGAACCACAACCTCAGGGACTTCAGAACATGCTGTTCAGCACAGTCTCTATCCAGATAAATTATGCTTCCCACCTTTACTTAATTAAAGAAAAATAAAAAAAAACGAAGCTCTTCTGGATTTATTTTTTTAAAAAATACATTTCCTATTCTATCTGGAGCACAACACTGCAACTCTTCCTATGTCAGTGTAATATCCACAGATATGGAGGATATAAATTGAACTCTTTCAAGACCACTGAGGAATTCTAACAGATCCTCTGATACAAAAATGAGCCTTGTCACCTTATCACTGCCGTGAATCTCACCTGTGGATCACCAGTTCATGGCAAGCTGGTGTTCAGGAAACCAACCCTCCCATTAAAAAGCATGGGAATCTGGCAGAGGGACTTTACATGCAAGAACTTCCAAAGAGAACACTTAAAATTCCACTGGTTTTGGATTTATAACTTGTAAACACGAGCAGAGCTTGCAAACCGAGCTTCAAATAGTGTTTCAGGCTTTGTTTTCCTTAGCTTCTCTTCCTGCTTTTATTCAGATAGGTGGCTTGAACCCAGGAAGGCTAATGAATGCCTGACACAGCAGGCAGTAAATCTACAGCCTAGCAGCTCATCCTAGCTTTATTGCTTTATTTTTTTTTAAATTGCTGATAATTACAATAATGCACATGGGCAGAGGTCCAAGACAGGAAGAATTATTGTCTGCAGGCAGATCTGGTGTGAGCTGATAATACCAGCCTGTGTTTGCTTTCCAACTGAAATGGCAGAAATCTCAGCAAAGCAGTCTTGGGCTTACTTGAACTTGCTGGAAGGGGTGGAGTCCTCATCTGCCTGGCCTTTATTGACTTCTGTGGTGGAGGATTCGGCACCAGCAGAACACTGGAGAGCAATGCAGGAGCTGCAGCACGAGCTCGGCCGTGGTTTATATTTAGACTGCTGCTGTTCATGGCCAACATGCAGCCTCCAACACTCTCAGCTCAGTGATAATCACCTCTGTCCTCTCATACCATGGCACTACAAAGACCAAAACACTGCTAAGCTGGAGCATTCCTTGCTCTACTACATTCCTACCGAGGAAAAAGGGAGATTTCCAAGTACCTGTGACTCATGAGCTGCCTTTTTGCCCTTGGAATTTGTACTAATGAGGCAGCAGATGACTTCCCCCTCCTCCTCTCGTTTACCATGCTCCATAAACCAAGCCTACATGAGGCATTGGGTAGATAATCTGCCTGTCAGACGTTTGCACTCAGGAGCTGCCAGTCCTGGTGCAGGGCTAGTCTAGGGAGCAGTGAGAAGCTCAGCAAAGCCCCGGCTCAGCATAGTCTTGGCCTCCTGAAGTTATTTGTGGAACGTGGTTGCCTTTGGCATCATATTTTCTACCCCGGGAGAGGCAAAGTTCAGAATAACTCAGTTGGAACGTTCTCTGAGTAAAGGTTACTGTACTCAGAACAGTGTCCTTTAAAAAAGATTGATAGGCCTTAAGCTTTCTAAGCAAGAGCTTGTGTGTGGTGGCTGGGATTGGAACTATCTGCCACAAAAGCTGCTGTAAAAACACCAACCATTGAATGGTTTGGGTTGGAAGGGACCTCAAAGATTATCTAGCTCCAACTCCCCTGCCATGGGCAAGGACATCTTCAACCAGACCAGGTTGCTCAAGGCCCCATCCAACCTGGCCTTGAACACCTCCAGGGATGGAGCATCCACAGCTTCCCTGGGCAACCTGTGCCAGTGTCTCACCACCCTCAAAGAATTTCCTCCTGATTTCCAATCTGAATCTACCCTCTTCCAGGGTGAGGGAAGAGGCAGGCAGCACTATTATGGTAGGTCCAGACACGCTCCCATCAGCCAGGCTGCCTCCCCCAAGGACATCGGGAACATCAGCACAGCATCAGCTGCCTGCACTTAGGGCCCTTCCTTCCCCTATTCAGCAAAACGCAGCAACAGGGCTATTTAAAGTCCCTTTTTAATGGAGTGATTCTAAGTCATATCCCAGCACATGGAGCTAGACCTATTTCTGACTTGGCTGAACAAAGGCATAAAAAAATCAAGTGTCTTGCCTCAGGTCACCTGTGAGTGGGCTCAGCCTGGTTTAACCCTCAGCCCCTCGTGGCTCCAACCTGTGCCATCGTTCTGCTCTACCCAGTAAGACTAATTCCTGCTTTCCCACAGGAGTTATCTGGGCATCAACCACAGGGACTGGAGATGTCCTGTTAGCTGGCCAGCAAGCCAAACTTTAGGGGAGGTTCATGTCTTCATGTATGCTAAAAAGCTACTGAAGAAAATGGCCACAGGGCAATTTGGCCCTCCTGGACAATTGGAAGGGAGATCCAAAACAGAATGTAAGGAGAGTGGATGTGATTTAACAGGGATTTAATTTGATTTCACTTCGCTTAGGAAAAACATTTGACTCCTTTCAGCTCTAACTTTCATTCTATGGCCATTCACAGCACCAAAGCATCACTGATAACAGCACACATACAGAGAAGCATCGTGATATGCAATTTTCCAAGTAACTTCTCCACAGGGTTCAACAACAAGCCCTTTCCATCTGAAGGCACTTGAGCTACCTCTGAATTAGTGAATATAATCACTGTGGTTACCAGGATACAGAGATTCCATAATGCACAGGAAAGTACATTTGCAAAAATCCTTCATCGCTTCAAAACAATTTTGTTGGAAGCAAAAATAACTCCTGGCCTAAAACCCTTCACAACTTGCCCACCAGCTTCCCTCGTGGCCAACACTGGCAGGAAGGAGACCAAGAGAAAAATTCAGTAACATCAGGCAGTTAAAACCAAACCCAAACTATTGCTTCAAAGCGATTTGGAATTCCAGGGGGGGGGAATGCAATGAAACCAAACTGAAAAACCTCCCCCCCAAACCAGCTTGAGGATGTTTTAGAGATCTTGTGAAGCTCACAACAAAGCTTGCACTGAAGAGAACACTGGAGGAACCTGTGGTTCCTTGGTCTAACCACTCATCTAACCACTCGCACGACCCGAGATAAAGGGCTGCACAGATTGTGCTTTATCTAACACTCAACTGCCCAACGACCGAGCAGGAAATTCAAGGTATATTTTAACAGAGCATCAGGAATTTGAAGGGGCATGTAGAAATACCTGGGGAAAAATGCAAGGTAAAGGGAAGATAACACGTGGGAATGCAGCCTGCAATGCAGCTGGTTTTGGTTTCAACCACTCGTGAGCTCAAGTTTCGCTCCCTTTATAGATGCTGCTCAGTATCACAGAGCAGCTATTTCCCTGCACAGCCTGCAATTGTTTTGGAACATGATAAAAAGCTCATTTTGTAGCTTAAAAGTCCTGCAATTAGGCTGGGCACAAACTTCCCTACAGCACACGGGGATAATTTCCCAGGCATTGCTCTAACTGCAATGCGGGTTATGCAGAAAAATCACCCCCAAACACATCACTTGGTAGTTCTGCCCTTCAACCACTCCAGATGAACCCTCAAATCTGGAAGAGGAAACCATGAGGCTTTCAAGTCCTGCTTTTCCAAGCCATGCTAATGACCATGAAAATAGGAAACCCACAGCTAAAATACAGGGCTGCTTTCATCATGGCCAGGCTCTGGGAGCAGCCAAGTGTTTATGCTGCTCCAGACCAAAATTAACATGTTTCCAAAAAAATGATGGAACAGCCTCGCTGTTCTCAGCATCCAGACTGAGGATATGTTTATATTTGAAACTTTTAAGGTTCTATCCAAAGCAGAGGTTACTTCTATAAATTACAGGCCTAGGAAAACAGTCAGCAGTTGGCAAATATTACCCAGAGTGGGTAACTTAACTCCAGCTCTTATTAAATATATTTAGGAAATAATGCAGATAGGGATTCTAAGCCAAAAACATCTCCCCACGCACCTTCCCACACACCTCCTCCTGTTATTTATTCTGAGAGCTGCTGATGCCTTGTTATTGGAGCATCTTTCAGGCAGCACCTCACAGCATTGCTCACATACAAACCAAGAGCTTTTAGGAACCATCAGTATCTAGAGATGAAGAAATCAGTGCTTACAAAAAATAATAATTTTGTATATGCTGCTTAAAGATTCCCAGAGTGATATTTGAAGTTTAGTCAGCTACAGTAAACTATTTTTTTTATTAAACAGGAAGCTTCAATGTGAACATCACCCCAAGAAAGTTTAGTTTTCAGTTAACTGCTCATTAGGAAAAGGTCCTACGACTTATGGCTAAAAAAAATAAACGCAAGAGAATTAACTCAGAGAAACCTTCTCAAATTCTCACCAAAATATGGCCTGTCATTATCTCGACCACAGCTATTTTTGATCCCAGTAAACAGCAACAAAGCTGATGCAAGTTTTCTTCCACTAATGCTGGTAACCTGGAGGTGAGTGAGCAAACAAGCAGGATAAAGAACGACAAGCACAACAACAGCAAAGAGCTAGAAATCCAATTTTGAAGCACCCCTAAACTCTTGAGCAGCAGGAGCACAGAAAGTGAAGAAAGGACCTCAGTAATGGCTTAATGGCTTTCCATTTTTTGTTCTGTAAAAGCAATCCTGACTCACTTAGTAGCATTTTATTTCTGAAACACTAATTTATCAGCTGGAGTTTAATAGTCACAGCATCATATCATAGCCAGGCTAGAACACTGAAACCCTAATGGACGTTTAAACAGCTCCTTTAAGGGAAGCAACAGCCTCTACCTAGACTAGTGCTTAATGCTATTAGAAAATTAAGTGGTAATTTATAGCACAGACTAAAGCTGGCGAGGTTGAGATCCCCTGACTGATTCTGCTGATCCAGCCAGAGCTGCTGGTCTAGAACCTCACGTATTTCAGGGCTCTCCTTGCACAGCACTGAACAGGTTTTGTATGATTCTCATATGCTGGGTTTTATAGCTCTTCAGCCTACTGAGCTCTATCTGATTGCAGGGAAATATCATAAAATAAAATGGGAGAAGGGATTTTTATCTTTGAGAAAATGAGATTGCAATTTCTTAGCAATTTCTTCCGGGTTTCAGCAGGAAGAAAAAACTCTGTGTACATTGATACTCATTTCCTTAAGCCTTCCACAAGCATTTTCTGGAAGTTTTCAGTATTTTCTTCTATCTCTTTAAATGCCAGCAGAACATCAGCTCAGTGGAAGGAGTTATGTGCTGCAGCTGCACACACCTGCTGGCCCATTCTTTGAGGAGTTTTAAGAAATGTGACACTTCAGGAAGAGCTGAAAAGCACAAAACCATCACGAGCTGAAAGCTTTATTACAGACGTGGAGGCAAAAACTGCCTGTTCTGCAACAATGAGGGAAATTGCTCTTTGAAAAAGAGCAGTTTGGGACAATCTAGTTACACCTTAAACAGGCAGTATACAGCAAGAACTGCCATTCCTCCAGGTCTCTGAAAGGTGCTGCTATTTTTTTTATTTCTTGTTTTTAAACTCTTTGTCCAGGCTGCCCATCTTCAGCAAAGCTAATTTATTTTTTTTTCCCCTAAAGAATTAACATTCTGAGCAAAGAAAAACTTCAAGACACGTTTTTGTGAACACAAGGATCCCAAACAGTTTATTTTTTTGTTTGGAAAAGGTTATCAGACAGGAGAAGGGGACTATTTACTTTTTCTTGGAGGAGCTTTTCTGCCTGCTCAGATGCTCTTGTCCAACATAACACACTCTTGAGGAAGGAAAATAAATCACAAGCCATGGAATGAAAGTTTCCCTTCCTTGCCACTCCAAGCAGACGTGGGCAGCAATGGAAATGCTGACTTGATGTGCAAATCCCATCACTAGGGCAGTGATTGGAGGGTCGATTGATTTCTGTATTGATGCAATGGGCCACTCACCATTTTCCTAGCCATAGGCTGAGTGGTTTCAATAGAGCTTGCTCAAAGTCAAAGGATGGAAATGTTGCATAAAGTCCAAAGCCTGGGGAGTGGTGGTTTTGTTCTGCACTAGTTGACTGCAGACAGGGCCCACTAAGGAGCTTTTTGAATTCAGCAGCACGGTGTGTACACATCTCAGCTGCAAACATCCACCTCACCAGAACCTGCTGGGGATTAGCCCTATGGAATATGGGCAGATGTTTCACATCCTAACAGATCAGCACCCAAGAAAGCCAGGGTGAAATTAAAGCTTCACGATGCAACAGCACCAGACAGCTAGAAAAATATCTGAGAAAAAAAAATAAATTAAAAGTATAAAAAATAAAAAAAAAATTAAAAGCCCAAACAAGCTCCTTAACAGATTATGTCTTAATTATCCTGGAGGCTGCTTCTCCCTGCACAATCCCCAGCCAGCCCAGCCAGCAGTGAGACAAGAGCTAGATGAATTGGTGTTATGAGGCTAGCAACAATTAGTCTCTGAGAATATCATTGCACTGAGAATTTTTGTATCTGATTGCAATACCAGCTCGAGGAGGAAAACAGGTTAGGAAACCAGCACGAAATTAATTCATGTGTGTCAAGGCTGGGTGACAATTCTAAGGCCTGGACAGCAAAGACAAATGGACTCAGCATCCAGTGGCACGACTCCCTTAGAGGCTGTTTGTATTTTCATGACTAGAGCTGTCAGTAAAAAGGATGGGAATATTAGCCCGGAGAGGCAGGAATAATAAGACCAGTCCTCTGCTTTGGGGCCACTATTTGTTCCCAAGGTTAATTCTCACTGCTACAGGATATATTCTAACAACTACTGCTAAGCACATGATTTGAGGTTTCACCCAGGAGCCAAGGTGGGGCAGAGGGGACCTGATAACTATTCATACCCAGGAGAGAGGATGGGAGCAGGGAAATGTGTCTGCAGACTATAGGCTGAGCATTTCCATCCACAAACCCATTTTTCTGCAATACAAGCATCTGAAGCTTGGCTCCAGTTAAAGATGTCCCCATCCTGATGCATTCCAACAGACTGCTCCACTCCAGCATGTTCAGCCTGCCTGGATCTTTATTTTGTACTTTACATGACATGTGGTGTATTCTGTAGATTAATGGCTATTTTAATCCTCTTCATCACTGAAGGACATCATCCTGGATGTGATGTAGGTACAGTTAGATGGATGCTGCTCAGAGATGTTGGCTCTATATCTCCTCTATTGGAGGAGATATTCCAAAGCAAAAAAAGCCAGTTGGATGCAAATACTACAAACCAAAAACTGCTGCTTTACTTGGAGTATTTAAAGCTAGTTGCTATAAACAGTAAAAATCCACCAGCACCCTGTTAGGACATGAGGAGCAGTCTACAAGCAGGTCAGTAGCATCCTCTTAAAAAAAAACAAAAAACCAAACCCAAACAAATTAAATGACTATGTAAGTGGCAACACATCTCAAAGTCAACACCAGGGGAATGGCTGCTGGAGGTTCAGCTCCAAGCAGCTGTGCACATTAAGCCCATCTCAGGCAGTTAACTTTGCTGCCAGCTGTGCTGAAATGTTTGCTACGCCCTCAGATCTATGATCAAAATACATTTAATAAGCACAGCCTATTAAATTACAGAACAGTAGGAGGAAAACTACCAGCCACTTGCATAACAAGGGAATAATGGTTTCACTTTCTGCAAAAACCTTTAAAGATGGTGTCAGGAAACAAGAAAAGCCCCATTGAAGCCCAGGCCAGTGAGGCAAGAGGCCATTTGGAGTCTTGGAAAGCACTGCTCCTCACTTCTGCTCTTCCATGGCATAGATGGAGCTTGCAGTCCCAAATTTTGTGGGTATCTTCAAACTATTCTCCTCTGGAGCCACCAGTGTGGCTGTTTGCATACAGTATGCCACTGGCCAGTTCAGAACAGTAATGCCCTTGAAATGCACCAGCAGGGGTGACAAAAGGACAACAATGCCACATTCTAGTGGGTGCCCAGCAATGAAAGAGGGAATTAACATGCTAGAGATGCCCTGTGGAAAACCTCCCCTAGGCTCAGGCTTGGACAGGCATTCTCAGCACCCTAATTCCCATGGGAAGCAAGCTGCAAAAGCTTGCTCAATAGAACAAATCCATCCAGACCTAGGAATTCCAGCCTCAACTTCAAAATGCCTTTTGTCTGGGCTGGGGCATTTTACATTTAAGGAAGTGTGACAGATATCCTGCCATCTCAAGAGCCCTGCTATGTGAGGAATCCAGCTCTTCTTGTTAGTCCTCCTTGGAGCCACCTTGATGAGCAAAGGACTTGGGCAGGGAAGAGGAGGCAAAAAGAATTTGAGGTGATCAGCTGGCTGATGTTTGTCTCTTAACCTGGGAAAGGAAGATATTCCCAAGCAAGACACAAGCATTTAAAAGGAAGGATTCATTCATCTAAACCATGGATTAATTTATCTGAAACTAGGGATTCAAATGTAGGTAACAGATTTCAGCTCTTGAGGTTATTACCTGGTGATTCTCACTCACAAACTCAAATATATCTTGTACATCACAATGAAAAGAGCGATAAAAATAAAAGCAGAAGCAGGTAGCCAGAAGGTGAGGGACTGAAGGAAATCAGACCCTGGAGCCAGCTGTGGGCAACGCAGGGATAGAGCAGTGCAAAATATACGTGGTGTCAAGGCTGGGCTCTGGCAGGCCATTCATCTCCTGCTTTGTTATTGGGAAATTGCTTCCGAGAAAGCGGCTGCTGCCCTCAACAGAACATCCCCACACTGACCAGCTTTGTTGCAGAGCAAGCACTGATGCAATTTGAACAAGACAGCATTTATCAGCAGTGACGGGGCACCAACACTTGGGTCTCTTCCTGGTTTTAAAGCCTCCAGTGAGTCTCGTTTGCTGTGCCATGATGCTCTGTCCCAAGCCCAAGCTTCACACACTCCCCATGACTCCTCCTCTTCTGGGGTCTGGCCCAGGGAAGTCCACAGCACCCCATACATCTGTGCCCAAAGGCTGAGCTCTAACACACCAATCCCTTGCAAACACAAAATCCCAGCTTTTTTGGCTGGCTACCAAGGAAAAAAAACAACCTTCTCCACTCCTTGACATTTCCAGGGCTGAGGCTCTGCTGAAAGACTCTGAAAATGAAGCAGTTACCTGGGATGCTGCGACCTAACTTAGAGACACTTAATCTTACTCCAACAGCCCAAACGGGAGCTGTGAACATCCTGCTCCATTCAAGAGTAATAACTTGTTCCCACAATAATGGGCACCCTCAAAAATGTCTCAGTTTCCCTTTCTCCTGGCAGGCAGCAGTGTTTAAGCACGGCCATACCTCGCACTTGAGAATTAATTTGGCCAAGAGGGTTACAGAGGTGAACGTGCTTCACTTGGATCCTGATGCTGCCTCATTCTTCAGGGTTTCTAAACGTCTGTGTGATCTCGCTGCGTAAAACGAGCAGACATCAAATCCAATTTCCCCAGCAAGAGCTTTGATAAATTATGCAGCGAAAGACTCGGAGATACTCACTGGGAACTGAAACCACAGGTTTGAATCAACATTTTGCATTTAATCTTTTGAGAGGAATACTTAGCAGATTAAAGCAAATCTGCCCCTCTCTATTTCAGGCTACAATTATTGTACAGCCACCAGCGTAAGAAGTCAACCAGCCTTTGGTATTAGTGAATTAGACTAATTCATGCAGGCTCCTCTAGGACCATTTTTGGCAAGTTACTAGTCCCAATATGAACGGGAAGAGATTAAACACCAATAAAAAAGCCCTACTACTTAAGTTAGGTCTGGCAACGTTGTCATGCCAAGTCCAAAACCATGTGGAGAACCCGGTGATTAAAAGCTTTGTGCTGGAGATTCCCCCATACCTCTAAGCAGAGGCCAGCTTCTGTTGTGAACATGCAATCCAAATCCACTTGAAATCTAACAGGAGTGCATCATGTTTATTGTAACAGATGGTATGGGCAAGATTTTGCTTTTTGTTGCTGTCACTTCACACTTGGCAATGACGTCGTGACTAGTGGGATTCATCAGCCCAAAATCCAAAAGAAAAGGGACAGAGCTTTTGGCAGGGAGCTGGAGCTAAAAATAACATAAGAGCCTTTAAAGAAAAGCACAAAGGTTAAAAATGCAAATGTTTGGCTTTTGATTTAAGCATCTCAGTAGTGAAGTTAGCACAGGGCAACTCCTGGAAAATACCAAGCAGCTTAGCAAACCTCTGTTTCATCTTTGCAGCAACATCATCATCAGAAGATGATTTTTGAGGGCTCCTCTCGGACTATTTTAGTGCTTTGAGGTGGCAGATTAAAGAACCCAAGCACAGCAGCCGCGTGGGAAAATTCAAGCCCTTGTTATAGTAAACAGAATAATAAACCTCTCTTTAAGGCAAGAATTAACCCCCCAACAACACTGCCCAACACCTCAGCACACAGCAGGCATTTGAAAACCTAACCTAAGCAGCAAATGTTTGTTGGAGGAAAAAAAAAGACCTAAATGAGTAAGGGAACCTTCAAGGTTAAACATGATTTTTATTCAAACATGAAGCCATCAGTAATGATAATTTGCTGCTCTCAAATGAAAACTTTGCTAAATATCAACCCCCTGTTGCAGCAAGGAGGAACCACGGCCCCAGCCAGCTCTGCCTGCCTCTGCCTGCCCTTGACCTCAATCAAAATACACTTTTGACTGCTGTAATTTTGTTAGAGAGAAGCTTACTGTAGGAAATTACTTAAATGCATCCCTGTCACCGAGCCAAAGCCCAGAATCTGTGGGCTGAAGAGGAGTTACCATCCACACTGCACCTCTGCAGGACACCGTGTACGAGCTGCCTGTGCATGGTCGAGGGGAACTCTAACACCAGAGATGAGTCAGGGTCTTACCCCACAGCAGAGGGACAAAGATTTACCTCAGTAAATCTTACAACCAAGGAAGGAGTCAGCTCCCACCTTCTGTGGGTTTGGGTGGGTTTTTTTCATGCTGCATCTAAGTTATGCTGGTGATTTTTAAGCCCTTCTCGTGACTTGAGAAATTTGAACTCAATGTCATTTCATGGTGATTTTCAGCATCACGATTTCACACTGACTTTCAGTTAGACTCAAAGCACTCCGAAGCCATCCAAGCCAAACAATTATTGATTTAGTCTCCTCTGTAAAGTTCTCTGAAGCTCACACACTGCACAGAACAACGTCAGACCCCAAGCCAGGGGCTTGTCTATGCACAGCAGCCCCCCCACCCTCCCCAGCTGGGTGGGAAATCCTCACAGCTGAACTAACTGGTGGAACTTTCAGAGGAGGGATCCCCCAGAAAGTCACCCACCAAGAAGATGGTAAACCCTGTAGCCAGACACTGCTGGGCAGGCTCAAGAGGTAGGACTTCCCCTACACCATTGCTGAAAGATGTCACAGTGTGTTGTAACAAGTCCTGATGTCTAAAACAGATGAAGAAATATATGTGAATGTGCTCAGAAACCCCGTGACAGAAAAGGAAAGGCTTTCTGGACCATGCCTCATCCAGCACCTCTCCCTTACGAAACATGGAGAACCACCATGTGATCTGACTTCCCATTGTCACCAGTGAAAATGGAAAGTGAAATAGAACATCAAACATCAGTGAACAGCAACATTTGACTCCACACACTAGTTTAGAGCAGCATCCCCTTAAAGATATAAACCAGAATCACAGAACCATTTAGGCTGAAAAAGACCTCACCAAATCCAACCTTTCTCCAACATCTCCCTGACCCCCAGACCATGTCTCAAAGTGCCACATCCACTCATTTTTTGAACACAGTGAAGGTCTGTGATGTATAAAGTCATAGCAGAACATGACAGCAAAGTGTTATAACTAGATTTAAAATGTCCACAGGTCAATCTCTCCAAAAATAATGAACGTGTTCTTTCCCCCACTGGCTGTGTACAAAACATCCCCTGTAATACTGGGAAATGAAGTGCTGTAAGCAGCTTAGCTGCACCCATGCCTGGTCAGGTGGACACCTGGCTGCAGAAGGCCAGGCACGCTATGGTTTGCTGCTAGGCTGGTCTAACATCACATTAATAACGTGCATCTCAAGTGGGAATTTAAACTTGTACAGAAAGATGAAATTTTGCACTTTAAACATCAAGCCAATCAGACCAAGCAAGCATAAGGTCTTATTGACCATTTAAAAGCCATGCTAGAAGGTGAATTTGACTTCTGCCTTCTTCTGTACGTGCATTTCCCATGTTCCCACATGATGAGGGTGAAGGTAGCACATCTAGTGCTGAACAAGTTAATAAAGAGTTAGCCACATGCAAGATCTCCCTGTGGATGGTTTACAGTCACAGGGATTCATAAATTAAAAGCAGTGCCAATCTAACATTAAGAAGCCAGCCTGAAAAACAAACCAGTCCAACTAATTTCCTCGTGCGTTGCCTCTCGGGAGGGAAGGTTCATTTATTTCTTTCCCCAACAGTGCCCAACCTGAAGCACAACCTGCCCTATTTACATAACAGCCAGAATGGAAACTACAACATTATTTTGGTCCAAGTGCCCCAAGGACTCCATTTAAGGGAAAACCCATGATAGGATGTGATCTGTGAAACTCAGTGCTGGTAGGGAAAAGCAGAGCATGCCTATTATGGGTGTAGACCACATTTTTGGAGCAAAAGGGCAATCTTTCAAGTTCAAGTACAGCTCTGAATTAGAAGCATTCCCAGAATGGCTTCTAGGCCACTGCAAGTATTAGAAGCCTGCCAATTAAGAGTGAGCATCATCTTAAGTTAACAACACATTTCAGAGGTGCTGATGCCATGAACTAAAAAAAAAAAATAAAAAAAATCAATGCCACTAAGTTTTCCTGCTCATGAGAACAAGCATCTGAAGGATTATATCAATTTAGAAAAGCCAAGGAATTAATGAGAAGAGCCTGAAATGTCCAAGTGTAGAAGGAGAGGTAAAAGCTTTGTTGTTCTAACAAGGAAGAGATAGTTGGGGATAGTGCATTTCTCCTCTTTCCACTGAAGAACAAGGTTATGGTTTAAGTACATTTGTAGAAGCAGATGCTACAGTCAAAATAACTTATGTTTACAAGGTTGTGTCCACACGCCTCCAAAACACACAGGCAGGAGAAAGCAGATTTTTTCCAGGAGAAGCCTAACGTATACAGAACACTCAGCATTAATCCTTCCCCACACTACAGGGTGCTGAAGGAGGAGCAGGGTGTAATTATAATAAAGCTCCCACCCAGCTAAAGCCACCCACAGAATAGGTTTTGAATAACTCCCAGGCGATGCACTGAATGTATTAACAAAACAACCAAAATCACTTAATCCCTGGTGGAGACATTAATGCCTAAATAACATTTAAGAGAGAGAGAGGCCATCAATACTTCTCCTGTGGAACAAGGAGAGCTGGAGGCCTCCTCCAGAGAGCAGAGCTTACCTTCACGTGGTGTTCAGCAACGCAGCAGGACCTCCAGAGCCTCTCTGCAATATCAGATGTCCACCTGATTTGCTTGATTCCCTCATAGGTCTCTCTGCTCCAGAGCAGCTTTTATGGAGGCTTACAAGAGGCACTGCCTCTAATCACTTCCACGTGAAAGTCCAGCTCCTAACACTTACTGGGAAGGGAAGATCTAGGAACCAAAAGCAAGGCAGAGGCCACCCCGCTCACGACTGGAATTTTACTGAGCTGTTTCTCCCCAGGACTGGAGCACAGAAGTGGAAATTTCCCCTAGGTGGAGTTCTTTGTTCAATGCAGCAGGCAATTAGAAGTCCCCAAGGTCTGCAGAAATGGCACAAGGCTGGTGGTTTTGTCGGTGAGAATTTAAGCACACAATACAAAAATAATAGCCAGAAACACACGATTCTGCTCCAAAATGCACCGTTGGGATGGGTTTTCCACCCCCAAATCCTGACAGGTAACAGATAGGAGCTTTTAAGAGAGCTCTGGAAGAAGCCCACTAAAAGCAAACGTGATTTAAAAAGCAGTATCGAGTCTGCATCGCCTCAGATTTCATTACACAAAAAGGTCAAGTGATAAAAAAGAAACTTTGCATCTTTCCAGGCCTGGAGGGCACAGCAGAAGTAGTTTATCATTGGAATATAGACCAAATTAGAATAGATTTCTTTTTCCAGTTGGCATCAGTGCCCTATTTTAAGTTCTCGGGGAGTTCACCAGGCAAACAGAGCAGAGGCTGAATTCAGACACAACCCTAGGACACATACAACATTAAATGCTGGGTATCAATGATTTTTCTGAGCCCTTCCATTCAAATTCATTTGGAAGAGAGACTGTCAAGGGCTATCTGCCATCAACACACTCTGATGTGAAAGGGAGACCAACTATCACCCTTGGGAACACCCTATTCCAGGCTTCACATATCAATAATTTAGGGGGAAAAAAAAAAAAATCTCTCACCCCTCTTCTTCTGTGCAGGAAAGAGAGAAAAACAAATTGTAGACGATAAGAAGATTACTGGGTGTTCTAGGGACAGGAACTGGTAGCTAAGATAATCAAGCAAAAGAAAATCCACCTAATGGGACCATGCCAATCCAACTAAACCAATAATTGCAGACACTGCTACGCATTTCCCTTAACTCCAGTTCGCTTCCAAACGTCATCTCTGGCACTGAAAAAAACCCCAATCAATCCCTTGCATATTTTTCATCACATCACCACCATCCAGCAAGGATCACAGCACAGAAAACCAAGGGCAGTAACCATTTCCCTTCCCAAGCACTGCATCAAAACACCACCCCTGAAAAAAACCCAGCAGCACTAAAGGCGCGAGAGCTGCAGCCCCCGAGAGACGAGGCAACGGGAGAGGATGCAGCAAAAATAAGACTGGAAATGTCAGCGTTGACATTTTGTGTCAGCAGATGGAGGTGGCTGCCCTGCCTTGGGAGGACGGGTTCTGCTGCAGCAGCCTGGAGAGGCACTGGGGCCAGGCTGGTGCACCCACAGAACCCCCTCTGGCCCCGGCCAAACCAACCCTTTCACATCCTCTGGAAAAGAGCGAGGCAGAAATGGGTTCTTTTTAAACCTTTTCTCAGAGGTCAGCAGCCCCTTTTCTCCAGGGTCGCCAGCCCCCTCCTGTGCCAAACCCTTTGCCAACCCCAGGATCTGCTTCTTCCCAGGATAAAATGACAGCTAGCTGTGTTTTCTGCCTTGCAGCACACATCCATAACCAGCAGCTCCCACAGGGGATGGGCACAGCAGCTGAATTTGTCTCGGATATGACAGAGGAAGTGACCTACAGCTGGAGGAGTTTCCAAGCAGGTGCAAGAGATCAGATTTAACCACCACAGAGCAGCCAGGACAGGCCCCTGCCACCAAGGCAATGCCAAGGAACCTGATCTTGGCATTAACCAGATGCCCTCCGAGCAGTCTGGACGAGCCTGAAGTTCTCTCTCCTACAAGATAACCTCCAAACCAGTTTTTCCCAAAGATAAGTATCACCACATTCCATCGATTGAGAGAAATTTACCAGCAGGACTGATACCAAGTAGCTGGAATAATATTCCTCAATAGCTACTTTCATAGCATCACATGATTCTGTGATTGTAGCTGGAATAACATTCCTCAATAGCAGCTGAACAAGCAAAAGTCATTGACAAGGCTAATTTCACATGGCTCCTATTAAAAATATTAAAGCACACACTTACTGCCAGTTAAGTAGTTACCACCAGCTTAGGGCTTTCAGATTTTTCCATGGCACTGGGGTAGATGTTCTGCTTAACCCAGCTTGGTAATTTCACTGTAAACCACCAAATCAAGCCGTTCACTAGCCTGCTCTTTATCCACCCCTAAATAACCCACAACCTGTACAAGACAAACGTAGCTGCTCTGCTTTTCCAAACAACATTCTGGGGTAGATTATTAAAGTCTATTTATGTGCCATGTTTGAAGCCCTGCATGGACTTTGCTCCTTGTTTTGCTGTTTTTCACGCTAATAGGTTATAGGGTGAAGTTTTTAAATCAACAAGATATTTTTTCCTAGCTACCTTAGAATGGTAGAATGGTTTGGGCTGGAAGGGACCTTAAAGATCAACTAGTTCCAACCCCCCTGCCAGGGATTACACAAAGTTTGGGGGTTTAGAGATGAAGTTAGAATTTCCCCCCTCCGATTACTTTCATATATAGAGATATAAATGAAATATACATTCATAATACACACGTGTGTATACACAGGTATGAACTGTGGCACCTAAGCCATTACTATATTAAATACACACCTGGCTGGAGCATCCCTCTGGAATACAACAGTCCAAACCCAAATATTTATTCGGGATCTATCCAGCCAACAGTAACCACACGGAACGGTTTAACCGAGGCTTTCCCCTACGAAATTGCTCTCTAATACTCTCCTAAGCTTCTAGACCAATCTGAAGCTCACAGTTCTTGCTGCCGTGCCAAGAACACAGAGGTCACTGCTCAGAAGGCCCCCCCAAAGCCCACCCCGAGTCCCCCAGTGCCATGAGGCTGAAGCCAAGCGACCTCCAGCCAGCTCAGCGGCCTGCGGTGTCTGCTTGAGACACCACCAGCCCCTCCTCGCCTGCCCCTAGAAGGTCTGGCTGAAACCGGTGGATTTCCAGCTCCTTCCAGGCAGGCAGAGCCACCCTGAACACGCCGCTTATCTCCCGCCTTCCCCACGGCAGCGCCGCTGCGGGCTGACCGCGGCCGATAACGCAGCTCCCCCCCACGTCCCTTCCAACCTCCTCCCGGCTCCAACTCGCCGCCCGCGGTGGGGAAAAAACACTCCGGTAAGATGGCGAGAAAGCCCCACCGCGGCCTCCCCTCCACCTTGAGCCGCTGCCAGACAATCGTTGGCTCCCTCCACCCCGTCCTCCCCGGGGAAGCCCGCTGGGAGCGGGGCCGCACCCGCTGCCTCGGCCGCCGGAGCGGAGAAAGGCAGCGGCGCGGAGCGCCTCAAAGGCTCCCACCGGCCCCAGCCCGGTCGCTCTCCGCCCTTTACTCACCTCGATGTACCCGGCGAGCGTGGCCACGGGGCCGGCGAGCCCCAGGAGGAGCAGGAGGGGGAAGCGCAGCGAGGAACCCATCGCTGCCACCTTCGTCCGCCGCCGCCCAAACGCTACTGCACCCCCAGCGCCCCCAACGGCGGCGCGGTGGGAACCGCCTCTCGAGGCCCCGCCCCCTTGCCCGCCCTGCCCTATCGCGGCCAGGCAAGCGCGGTGACGTTGCGCAACCCCCGGCTGGCGACCAATCGCCGCGCCGCGAAGGAAGGTGAGCCCCGCCCACCCGGGTGAGAAGGAGGGGACACACCCCCTTCCCGCTACCAGCCAATAGGAGGCGGCGCTGGGAGGGGCGGGGTGGGGCGCCCCGCCCACTGAGGCGAGCCCCACGGGGAGTGATGGCGGCCGGGGCTGGGGATCGAGGGTCTGAGGGGAAGAGTGGGCGGGGAAGCACCGCAGGGAGACTTTTCACCCCTCTTTTATGGTTAGGCTGCTATAGGAATTAACCACCCGTGTGAAATGCCGCACACGGAGGCTGTGGGTGCTGTGGTCGCGGGCAGTATGGGCTAAAAGCCCTCTGGTCTCGTTGCTTGTCCCCTCCACTGCACCGAGGAAAAGGGTTCCAAGGGTGATAAAAGGGAAATGAGGCGGTTTCCTCATCTAAAAAGAAAACCCATGAGGTTTCCCACTCAGAAAAACCCCCTTTTACATCTATCCCTGATTTCTTAAGCCTCTTAACCCATGGTGCTACCAGTCAGCTCCACACCCTTCCTGTTTTGCGATAAAAACCGACACAGTTGTGCTTTTTCTTATCATTTTTTTATCCTTAAAATAAACCTATTGAATAATAGTCATAGATGGTGTCATCCTGCCACCAACACCGAGGGCAGGGGAGCACTGGCCACTGAGGAGGTGACACGTGTGCTGCCAACTCATAAACACAGCAAAGCTCCTCATAAACTTGAATTAATGGCACATATCCTCATGACATCATCATCATCACCTCCAGAAACAGCCACACCTCGTGCTTCTTCCAGGGCAGAAGTTCTACCACAGCCAGTGCCACTATTTAAGGGCTTTATAACAAATGGAGCCAAATTGGCGTTGATGCCACTTTAATTTCACCCTGTTACTTACAAAAAGAAATTAAAAAATCAAACCCTATTCTTTAGTGTCTCTTCCCAGCCCTATTTTCTGAAATGGTTGAAGGGAATATTGCTGCAATGTTGCAGATGGGGGTAAATCTGTACCATAGATCAATAAGCAGCCCAGTTTTAATTAAAACAGCTGACTGGTCCACTAGTCACTTATTATACTCTCCTTTTTATGGTATTTGAGAACCTTTAAATCTCTTTTACTGCTGTCCTCTGGCATAGATAATTTTCTTTTCAACTTGCCCAAATTCAGTTGGAAAATGGAGATAAGTTCCTGTTGGAAACCAATACATTTTAATGTAAATATTTTATTGTGCAATATGGATACACGAGTAAATAACAGGGCATTCTGAGTTAAGCTTTTTCTTCTCCTTACAAAAAAGAGCTCTTTTTCTTTCTCCCCAGACCAAAATATACAAGGCTTTTTATAAATCTTTGGATAGGGGCTTTTATTTGAGGTTGAATTTATATATAGCTGCAAGGCCACAGAGTTCCCTAGAACCCCTTTCCTGTTGCTAACCCTGTCAGGGGAGTGGCAGTGGATATTTCCTTCCAAAAATCCTATTTTATAGCTTGGTTGCAGGGCTCTCAGTGCCCTTTTCCCAGCCCATCTGTGCTATGGAGACACTGAGGATCTCATCCTCACCTGTGCCTGCTACCTTTTGGTGTGTAAGAAATGTTCTGAATGAACATCTCTGCCCATTATCACTTGCAAGACAACTGTGTAAATGGAAAAGAACATATTTAGGATTGCAAAAAAACCTGCCCTGAAAGGGGAATGTGAAATTCCTGATGAAAAGGGCAAAGGCAAAGAGAAATCAGTGAGGAATGTGTCCAATACCATTAAAGTCACCGTGCTGAGATCTTGCCAGTACCTGGAGAATGGGTGCACAGAAATGAGAAAGCCTCTGAATCTTCTCGCTGTTCTCTTGAACTCCACAACTGAAAGCATAAAATTGATCTAGCCTGCAAACAGTAATATTATGCAGCTCTTTTAATTAAAAAACTTGATTGAAAATTTAAATGGGGGCTCATGTCATTTGCACTGGCTCTACGTGACAGGCAGGAGCATGGTGGAGGTTGGGGAGGCAGAGCTGAGTCAGCCTCGGGTTTAGGAGGCAGAATGCAAATTGAATTTAGGGAATGACTACAACATGTGGTGGGCTTGACTCAAGAGCACAGTAAATATTAAATATATCTATATATTTGGGTAAAAATACATCACCCAGCTCGCATGGGTGGTGCACAGGGAACTGCCACAACTCACCATGAGCTGTAACCGCGCTCAGGACGAGGCCTCTGATAACAAACTCTTATCAGTCAACTAAAACCTGATCTAACATCCAGCTGTGTAAGTGCCTTTGGAAATCACACTCCTCCAAACCCCATAACATCAGAAAGCTGCCAACCTGCTGTGGAACTGGACGCCTGGTTTTGGCTGCTCAGCTTCTTTGTGGTGGTCTTGCAGCTTGGTCCATCTGGAGCTCAAAAGGACAACATGTTGCAGACAAAGTGTAGAAGATCCAGCGGTGGTGGGATGAAGGAAACCCCTGAAGAAGCTGGGCTTAAGATACAAGGTGTAGACAGAGCATGGAGATGGTCCCTAGGAAAAGGGTGACAGAAAAGATGCAGAAACCTTCCAAGATAATGCAAGGCAGAGAGGAGCTTAAAAAAAGAGAGGTGATTTCTATGGGGATACAATCAAGTTTAGAGAAGTGAAAGGATGGAGAAGAAATAAGAATAGATGCATTGCAAGTGGAGTCATACTTTAAAATCAAGGATAAAAGGAACAATCGCAGGCACAAGGAAAAGCAGCAGAGAAATCTGTGAAAAGGAGGTGACACAGTAAATGGGGGTGGACAACAAACCTTCTGTGCCTACTCAAAGACATCTTTAAAAGGGCTTGGCAGGGAAGGGACAGAAAGTCTACTCTTTATTGTATCAATGAATCCTTAACTCTTGATGGCCATTTTCCTACTGTTCTATGCCCAAAACAGTGTCATTAATCTGGCTTTGGGGGCAGGTAGCCTGAGGGGTTTTTTGGGAAGATTTAAACCTTCCTGGCCTACAGCACCTAACAGACCACTGAGGAAACAATCATAACATCAGTACCTGCTCTCCCAGAACCACATGCTTCAAAGTAATAGAAATATTATAATAGAAATAATAGAAATATTGCTGCTTTGCAGAGGCATGTCAACCCAGAAAAGGTGGTGAAGCTTTGGAAAAACACATCAGTGCAGGATGCTGAAGGCCAGCACAAGAGCATGGCTGCTAAAGGAAGCCACAGCTCCTTCAAGGCTCTTCATATGAATCTTCACATCCAGAGGATGTGCCAAGGCTTTGATCTCCTCTGGTGTTGCAGGTGGAGGGCAAAGCCAATGATCGTGGTGAATTTAAGTGGGTAATTTGTCTGCAGAGGAAGGCTGCCTCAGACAAAGGAAGAGACAAGCAATCCTTTTTGGAATGGGTTTGCACGTCTGTAGGATTCACTATCCAGGAAAGGAAAGTACCTCTGATATATAATTCAATAGAGTAATGAGCCCCCACTCAGGATCCAAAAAGCAAGAATAGAAGAGAGCCTAACCACCCTTTTAGCTCTCAGAACACACAGCTTGGGTGTTTGCTCATTTTCTCTCTCCCAATGGATGGGAGGCTTTGGGCACTGGCAGCATCTCCAGGCAGGGTAATGCCTGATGCTTCTTCAAAGAGCTGCAGCAAACACTTAACCTGACACGTGGAACTCAAAAGGCTGAAGGTCTACAAATAAAGTATGGTCAAGACAAAGGGGAGAGAGGAATTGCAGAAAATATTGAGTAAAATCTCACCTTCTTGATCATATCTTCCTGCTGAAGGCATCCTGTGAACTTTATCTCTCCCAGTCCAGCCATGAAGGATCAATCACTGGTATATCAAGGCAACCAAACCACTCCAACTTAAGTTGACCAGTGCACTTTGTGCTAGGGAAGCTTAAAAAGAGAAAAAAAACCACAATTAAAAAGAATCCACCGACAACTGAGCATATTTTCCACAGATACTGGCTCATTATGATGCTGAGATTTCTCCTGGTGCCCTTGGATAATGTTTCTGTCCCTTCATCTGCTTGCCTGTCTCAGACAGCCTCATTTCCACAGCATGAAAGGTTGGTCATTTTATAGGAGTCTTTCGTGGAAGATGAAAATTCAAATACGTTCTAATTAGCAGCAGTTGCACATAAGTCAGTATTATTGCAGCTTTTATATTAGATCTGGATTTGTCCCACAAATGTGCATGTCATATTACAGCAGAATGATTAATGGTATCACACATAATGGAAGGATTAAGCATTGATGCAGGAGAGTTGCTGGAGAGGAACAATTTTAACTTCTTTCCGCTCATAATTTATTTTTTGCCTTGTGCTGTAAAAGAAACCTGAAATTGAGAATAAAAATGGCTCGTGTTCCTGGCAAGCAAAAGAAAAGATTGGGTGCATGATTGCATTCTTCAGTCAGCATTCATTGGTGAAATAAGAGCCAAATCATCTTGCAATGAACAACGCCAAATATAAAAACCTCGGGACTTGTCCTGCTGAGTAAACATAGAATCACTGGCAGCAGCTTTGAAGATAAGTGCAATTCAACAACAAAAAATCCACCCCTCCCTCCACAATCAGGTCTGATTCAGTGCCTGTTACATCAGGAGGAACCTGCAGGAACAAGCTCTTGCATGGCACACTGAAGCCACCTTTTATTCCCCCTGTCACTCCTTTGGGCAGTTACTCAGTTCACAAGCAACAGGGTGTGTTAGGAAGTAACTCGAGACATGGGAACCACCAGGGATTTTGGAGACAAGAGATGCCACAAAGCTTTATTACTGGGAGCTGTTCTTTTCCATCAGCTGGGCTATACTTTTAAATGCTTTTTTTTTTTTCTCCTGGTGTGCTTAACATCACCAGAAACTCCCTTTGGCTTGATCTAGTGTAGACTGCTGCAGCTCAACATCATTTTATTTAAGCAAACATCAAGGTCCATTTCCTGCTACAGTCATTGTTAGAAGCCTCATGGCTCCCAACCACACAATCATTCTCATGTCAACACGGGAGGATTTATTTTAGTGTCTCAAAATGCACACCCTGGAGACAAGGGAGTTGTGCACCACATGTCCCAGGGACCTGGGGCTTTGTCCTCCAGTGCTTGTCACCAAACCACACTTTGGGAAGGAGCTGGAGGGTCTTGTGCTGATTAACTGAGAGCTAGGGGGAAAACCAGTGGGATTCTGGAATTCCCTGGCATGGGAATACTTATTTGCAAACCTGACTCTACAACTTTAATGCCCCAAATAGAGACAGTGCTCACTAGAACCATTTATTTATAAAGAGAATCATAAAATGCCAGGTTGGGAGGGACCTCAAGGACCATCTAGTCCAACCTTCCAAGATAGGAAAAATAAGAACTCATTTAAGAATGGCTTCACATTCTGCACCGGGCTTTTTATAACCTTTGAAATGTACAGTTCTTTGGAGAGCCATGAGAAAATGAGAAGCAGCAGCTTTCAAGCTCCTAAGCCAGCAAGAAGTTAGAATATGGGCTCTCTTGGTGATAAGAAAGAAGAAATACCATGTATTTGAAGTCTGCTTCAGTTGAATCAAGGCATACAGCAAGATCCAGCTGAAAGGAACTGGGGCATCCAAGCAGAAGATGAATCCCAGTGTCTCCAAGGGAAGGAGTGGACCTCCTACAACTTCCACCCACAACCCGTGGCCCGAGGGGGAGCACAACCCCCTCAATCCCCCTCCTGAATCACATCTTCTCAGAACACGAGTCAGCCCCCGAGAGGTCTTTGTTTGAACAAAACCCATGAAACTTCCTCTGACTTCCCAGTTGTCCCTGCCCGTTTTTTGCAAAGGGCTGAATTCAAAGTTGCCCTTTTTCTTTTGCAACTTCTTTTTTCTAACTGATTTTCCCCCATGCACAGGAAGAGAGGAACATGTGCTCTGCCTGCCTGGGTGTGCCAAAGCTTGAAGGTCCTTCCCCCACCAACAAAGGCACTTTGACCCACAATAATGAAGCCACCAGAAGAGCTTCACATCAATCCTGGTGTTCTCTACATTTTAGAGAGCAAATTAAAAGGCTTCTCCCAAGTCCAGGTTTTCCTGCCTTGTCTCAGTCACTTGGTTGCCTCCCTGAGGTCTCCACCGAGCTGGAGCTCATTGGCTAAGTTATATAAAAGGAGTTTTAAGTAGAGCACTCTATTGAGGCTTGAGTTTTCCCTTTAAAATGCAAATGGCTGGTGGTTAATTCCCTTTTGGGGATTTAAGAGCTGAATTTAAAATGGGAAATGATGATACAAAAATATACTTCAGAAAGCATTGCAGGGAGAGTAATGAAACATTTGCCACATGAATACAGATTCTTCTGGCCAGCCAGACATCTTCATTCATCTGCATTTTAATAGTTCCTCTCAAAACTGCTTTTGCCTAAATTTTTCCTCAATATATTACCTGGTGCAGCCTTGGTGGAGCACAGTGAGGGAAAAATTTGGCCACATTTTTCTATTTTCTTTAAATCTCCTGTCTCAGCACTTTTAAATATATCAATATTCCATCAGGTATTATAAATATCTCCCTCTCCTCTGTTAAAAATGTCTAACAAGACCTTTTCCATGCTTCCTGAAAATATATAGCTGGGTGACAGACGTGTTGCCAGCTCCTTTGTTGCCTGAGATGGCTAAAAAGCTGTCCAAAAAAGTGTCTATTGAAAGATTTTAAACCAATAGATTTACCAATTTCAAAAGGATTGTCTTCAATCTCACTTTCTTTTTCATAATTGCCAGTTTACTTCTAAGAGGAGGGGGGAATAAACATCTATAATTGTGTCCTTAGATGAATTTATGCCTAAAAATATATATCTACATGTGTCCACAGGCACATCCCTATGGCTTCACAGGGACCTGGGGATGTGAAATGCTCTAACCTGCATTTAAAAATCAGAATTCTTCACCCCTTGCATGATCAGGCCTTGAGAAACAACTGCCTGCCTTGTGTTTGTTCTATCTTCTGGAAAACACACCTTTACATAACCCTTCAGAAGAATTCATCTCCAGCCACAAGGTCACTGGCACAAACATACACTGGTTTTAATCAACCTTAGACCAGCAAAGGCTGGAACTGGGGCATTGAGATAAGAAACACACAAACCACGTGTCTCAAAGGGAGCTGTGAGGTTTCTAGCCCGTGTTTAGAGGGGCCTAACCCTGAGATCTAGTTGAAGATCTAGAAGTTATTTGGATTTGGATGCTTGCTTTGTGGGGGCACAAGCTGGAGCCCATCAGTGGTGGGAGACAGGAGCAGATCCTGACCTTGGTCCCCCAGCCAACGGTACCTGCTGACCCAGCACAGGCACTGGGTGCATCCCCTGGCAGGGTCACCAGTTAAAACACCATCTCCAAACCTGAAAATCAAATTACATGAGCCTTACTTCAAGTTCTCCCTCTGTCTGTGCAAGAAGAGAGAGAATCTCTCAAACAGTCAAACTTTCCTCTTTGCCCTCCCTTTGTTTCCATGTTTTCCTGCAAGCCTCACACTGTCCAAGTTCTCTGGGCTCCGTTCCCTCTTTTTTTTGTTACAGACTGACTTCAATCAAACCCCAGATCTAGAAGTCCCCAAACAACCAACAAAGAACCTATTGCAGCCTGTTAAATTTGAGAAGCCACAATAAGGGCTGTGGTAGAATGCTGTGATATCACACACAAAGGACTATTGCTGCATTGTGAAGGGAAACAGCATCTGGCAGGAAATCTACCCAAAAACCATCCAAAAAAAGAAAAAAAAAGAATAAAATGAGTTTACAGCTACATAAGTTGTTCTCTTCATTAAAGGTTCTTGCAGTGGGAAAATGTGTCTTTGGAGGAAGGGCAGGAAAAACACCACACATGTCAAGTCTTTCTTCCACCCTCAAATGTTTGCCAACAGCTCCTCAACAATCGTGTGTTTCATGGTAGGAGAGAGCTCTTTCATTCCTTTTTATTTCATGCTTGTGATATCAAACAACACATCAGCTGTTAAAGAAAACCTGCTGAAAGACTATGAAAGGAAAGAAACCCTCAGCAGGTGTTACAGAAACACCAAATTGTCTTTTAGCCTTAATTACACCTTTAATGTGCTGTTGCTCTATATTAAAGTGCTGTTTTGTAAAGTATTTTTCCTGTAGTTTCTACAAGCACTATAAAGTAAAATGGTCAAAATAAAGCTGGGTAAGGGAAAGAAAACAAAAGGAGGCATCAGCAGTAGGTTCCCTAGAAGTTCTGCAGGGAATTAGCGAGGAGAGGGCAGAAAAGAAGAGCCAGGCTGTGGAATTCATTACAGAGATTAACACAGAAGGAGACATCTTATCACAACCTTTAGCACTTGAGGAGGACCACAAGGATGTGAAGTGGCTCCTTCAACTTGTTAGGTGATTCTTGGATGGAACAGAACTCACCAAGGAGATGAATTCAGCCTTCTCAGAGTGCTCTGAGAAGTGTAAAATGACCTAGTCAGCTGTATTCCTGTCCTCTGCCTTCCTAAATAGCTCAGCAACTACAATAATCTTCAAGACAATCTCACCATGGTGGCAAAATGACATTTCAGTGTTAGAATTGGCCACTGATTGGATGGGCCTGCAGCTGGTAAATCTCTTGATCAAGATGACTCCAAATTTGCTTTAAGAAATGCCCTTGTTATTACCATGGTCCTTTATCACCCAGGCACATTCACTAAGCAGCAAGTTTCAGAGCACTCTGAAAATCAGGGGCCATATTCTGGGATCATTTAAATACAATTTACAGCCTGGATCCTACCTGAGCTCTCACTGCAGTGAATTAAATTTAAGGACAGTCTTCCCACACAAATGGATTTTAGAGCAGTGGGAAATATCAATTCTACTCTAGCAGCAAAACTCTAGAAACAAATCTCCAGGAGGGTCCCTGCAAAACGAAGGCAAGGCAAACCTGCCATGACACAGGAGCACTCCCAGCTGGAACTGCAGCAAATATTTCTCTGTGAGCTGCAGCCTCATGCTCAGGCAAGCAAACCTTGAATTTTTCCACTGTGTGCAGGCTGAGGTTACAGGAGTTCAAAGCAACAGTTGAACAATTCTGTAATAACAGAGTGAGGCAAAGCACTGTCAGAACTGTTTGGAAGAAATGTTCTCACCTCACTGGGCAAACCCTCTGTGGGGAGGAAAACACCTCAGTGCTGGTTGGGCTGGCCAGGGGCACGCCTGGAACACACATCATCAGGGTGCTCCTGAAGAGCATCACATGAGCCTGGACAAGGAGGATTATTTCCTGCAAGAGAAAAAAGATAAATAAACGAAAGCAGCTCAAAATCATTGGGTTCTGTTGCGTTCACTGCAAGGTTTTGGGGAAGCAAATTGAAGTTCTTCCTTTGTAGGCATCCTACCTACCTGAAGCACAGGGGAGGGTCTGCCAGAATTCCCTGCTCTCCACAGCTCAGGGCTTTTCCCCTGGGCAGCAAATGCTCCTGTTTTTCCTGGCTGGCAGCAGGAGCTTCTCATTTGTAGCCATCTGCAGCAGGGCAGAGGCTGCAGCTTCAATCTTCATGGCTGTCTCAGATGATAGCATTTTCCTTTTGTCAGCTTCAGGGATGAGGCAGCCTTGAACTCACTGACAAATCTTGGCACTTACTCCGTGTTTCCTCCATTTGATACCTGCTGCTCTCCTAAGACACTTATTTTCAAGCATATTCAGGCATCTGTCTATAGCATGAGGGGGAATAGACTCACCTTTTAAACTTGGTTTACTTTAAAAACATTCTCAACTTTAAAATAATCACTAAAGAGAACATTTCTCTCCTGAGACCACTATCTCCTTGAAGCTGTTGCTTTGAACCAGACCCACAAGCTTTAGTAAGTAATATAACAGTATATTTAAGAGGAAAAAAACACAACTATTCCCCTTAAACCTGCTGTAAGGACAAAGCTTTACCTGGAACCCCCTCCCAGGAACCTGAGGCCACTAATAAATCCTACTGATGCTGAGAACCTTCACCTGGGGCCTCCACCCCCAGGCCCAGGAGCAGTATATAAGCTGAGCTCCCAGCCCTCATCCCATACCTGAGTGATCCTGGAGAAACACTGGGTTTTAGTTTAGGGGAGAGTTCTACCAGGCTATGAACCTCTGCCCTCACTTCCCAGCTTGGTCTTGGCTCTTATTGTGAACTGGGTAAGTGATTACTGGCTCTTATCTAATCCTGATTGTTCTCTCTAGCCTCTACCATGATCTGTGGGTTTAATTCCTGTCTGGACCTCAAATCTACCTCATCCTCCTGCTGACCTGGATTTTTAAATGACCCTGAGTGCCATCTCCAGAGGAACCTTGCTCAGCTTGTTCAGGTGCTGAAGGAGGAGACTGGAGCTCTTAGGAGCTTGGAGATCCAGAACTTTATTATAGAGCTAGAGACTCCCCAGGGGAAACTTTCATGCTTAAAAATGAATAAGGATTTCTAAAGCTGTTTTAGAAAATGCAACATGGAAGATGAAAACTCCCTAAAAGCCCCATTGCCCCCCTACAGCAGAGGGGCTGGTAGGACAGCTGGGGAATGGGGAATGTGTTCCACAGGAGGAGATCAAAGAAACAGGGCTTGTGTAGTCTAACAAAATAAACTTCAAGAGAGGATGTGACTGCTGACTATAAATACAGCAGGAGAGTAAACACTGGGGAAAGAAAAAAGCCTCCTATTTAAACTGCATTAAAATCTTGGCACAAGAACAAATAAGAAGAAATGGGCCTCGGAAGAAAAACTGGTGTTCAGTGTTTTGAATCAGGATTCAAGGCTGCAAGAACCAAAGTTTCTGTTCCTCCAAAGAGGAAACCTGCTCTGGTTGTGTTCTGGTGTCCATGATGGAGACAACTCAGTGGCTACCAACTCCTACCTCCCTGAGAAGGGCAGATTTCTTGATTTCTAAGTTTTGGGGAAGGAAGGAGACAGATCTATGTGTTTATACATATTTAAAAATAACACTGGGCTTTCCTAGGTATGGGATTTACTTTTAACTGTTCTACAAAAAGCCCAGATAAACAGCGTGCTTGGTTGGCACATAGACTAAATTAATCATAAAATGTGGTTTATATAAAAAAAGGTAAACACTTACCTGACCTTCTTTCTGTGTTGCCTTTCTTCTGTATCTACCAAGTGTATCCAGGAGCAGGATTCTCCCTGAAGATCCAAAGGAGGCTGGTAAGACTGACTCCATCATCTCCTCATGGCTCTTTGGAGCACAGCTCTCAAAGGGATGAGCATTAACAAGTTCTTTCCTAGGGCTGCAGACAGGAAAAGCTTCTAGGAAAGTCAGAACTCCTTTAAATCTTGTTTCTGATGGTTTTTTAAAGCCTTCATTATAATGCATTGATCCAGGACTCATTTTAATGGAGAACATTCAATGATTATTCACCTTTCTAACAAACTCAAATATCAAAAGCATTGTTGATATTATTCTGGCCTAACAGAGAGGAAACCCAACCAGCCTCTGTGTTTACCTTGTAGTTAATGCACTAATTACTTCCTACTAATGACAAAGCTCCTACAGACCCAGAGCTGGATGGTGGAGACACCTGAACTTGAGGGAAAACAGCAGCCAACAAAGTTGGGTCCTTCCAGTGAAGTATTTGGAGGCTCCTGGTGGTAGAACATCTTTCTGAGGAGAAATGCACCTACTAAACAAACAGGAATCCCAGGTGAAGAAGGAGCTGACCTGGATTTGAAGGTTTTGAACTCTGTCCAGTGCAGATTTCTGGGGAATGCTCCAAAAATTGAGTCTTGCAATGTAAAGAACAACTCTGCTGCTCTGGTGCTCCTGCTGGGGCACTTACTGGTACCACAACCACCTGGCCAGGATCCCCAGCAGCAGCTCTGCACAAAAAGAATAAAAACTTTCTCACCCTGGAAAAGCTTGGAAAGAGGCAGTTTGCATCAAAACTGTGAAATGCTAAATTCTCTCGGTTGATTTCTATTTTCCTCTACACCCAAAGATCTCAAGGCACCATCAGAAGCAGCAGTGGCCTTAATAAATCTTGTTATGATGGAGAAACTGGTGTGTGAACAGGGAAGTATTTTCCCTGCAGGCATTTCTGCAGCCAGAACTCACTTGAAATGGGTTTTCTTGGTGAACTAAAATACTCCTTTTTTACCAGATGCACAGTGAAGCTGATGGGAGGCTGTGAATTCTTTCCTTGCTTATCACTCTCCCTGTTGTCTCTTATTAAATTGAGGGGAATAAATGTCTTTTGGGTGGGTATGGATCAGGCAGAAGGGTAGCCAATAGTGACTGGATGTGATGAAATGCCTTCTAAGGGTCTGTTTTCCATTTAGTTGTAAGTAAAATCACCTTTACATTGTTGAGGCATTTAGGTAGATGTTATTAAAACACTCTAACCCCCAAACTTCTTTTAGTCAAGCCCTTCCTTGCATTATTAGGGGATCAATTCAGCTTGTTTGATTAAACTACTTACCCTATTTTGGCTCTCAGGGAGGAAAAATAGTAAAACAAACCAAGTTAAACATGAGGCCACTTTAAATTCAACTTATTGTGGCTTGCTCTAAACCAGTACACTGGTCTCACTGCCTCATGTTCTGTGTTCTCTGTGGGATGTAAAGTAATTACACTTCAGCTGCAGTCTAATTTAGCAGGTTCTAACAGAAACATGGAGAGAGCTGAAGTTTTTCCATCTTCCTGACAGGTGTTTTAATTCATGGCCTGCTGCTGACTCAGACAAGGGAGGCTGGATGGGTCCCACCATGCACAGCCCTGTGCTGGGCAGTTTAATTTGGAACTGGAGGTGCCAGGACCTACTTCTCATGCACAGATGTAGGCAGAGAGGTCAGTGGGGCCAGCAAGACATTGTCTGCTGCTAGAACTCCAATGAGTTTATGGAGCTTGAGTGTTTCTTTGTCCTGTTTTAATCTGTGTGCGTCTCAAAATGGGGATAATGTCATCAAATAACCCCAGTGAAACCAGGAACAAAGGGGTATAGATGGGCAAAAGAAGAGAAAATCTTTCAAACTGGAAGAGGGTAGGTTTAGATTAGAAATTAGAAGGAAATTCTTTACTCAGAGGGTGGTGAGACCCTGGCACAGGTTGCCCAGGGAAGTTGTGGATGCTCCATCCCTGGAGGTGTTCAGGGCCAGGTTGGATGAGGCCCAGGTCTAGTGGGAGGTGTCCCTGCCATGGCAGGGGGGTTGGAATTAGATCATCTTGAAAGGTTCCTTTCAACCTAAACCATTCCAAGAGGTTGGGGAGCAGCTTTAGGGGGCTGTGGTCCAGGTGTGGGAGGCTTGTGGTAAGGCAGAGCCTTGTGACAGGGGTTTTACCAAGGGAAGGGAATGGATGAAGAGTCTCAAAGTGGAAGAGTTGGGTTAAAAAGATACAAATAAATGGGGTGGTGGGATGACTTTTCTGCCTGTGCTGAGGGTACCCACGCTTGGATGGGAAGGTGGTGCTGGGGTCTGGAAAAATGAGCCTTGTAGAGGTCACAGGGAAGAGACAAAAGCAGCAAGATGGGGACATGTGCAGAAACAGCAGAGCATAAATAAAGTGATGTGGAGATAGAGCTACAGCTCTGAAGGCCCAGGAGAGGAGGGAGACAAGGAGGGCTCAATGAAGCATTACAGCACTGCTGCTGACAAAATTGTTTCATGTAGCTTATTTGAGCTGTGAGGATTAGAAATAAATAAATTAGCCTAATGTGAAGGCTTCTCTCTCTGTCTCTGCCAGCGTGAGGCTATTGAAAAAACAAAGCCTGTGCTGGAGCACCCGAAACAACACATGAAATGTGGGAGTACAATGGGCATGACATCAGGTCCCAGCTCCTGCAGATGATGGTGCTTCTGCATCTGGCAGCTTGGGGCATCCACTGCACACTTGCACTGAGTTGGCCAAGATAAGAGGGGGGGGAAAAAGACCCCTGTGGAATAACCTTAAGAACATGCCCCATGTCCCAGGAGAGGTCAAGGCTGGTTTGTGCCCAAATGGAGAAATGCCTGTAGGAAAACCTGGCACGTTTGTGTTGGAGCCAGCGTGGCCCTGAGGTGTCAGGGAGGGTCTCAGAAATCCCCAGGGGAAACACAACGCTGAAACCACTTTGGTTTTATAGAAGGAATACATGTAGCTGTTAAGAGTTATGAGAAATCAAGCAGGTCTAGTGTATTTCCCTGTGCTATTTGTAATCCTGATGTTTCAGTGTGGTATAATGAAATTGAAACTGTTTTTATAGGCTAGAGGAATACATTGACTCCATAGCTCTCATCACTCAGAGAACTGCCCAAAGCAGTAAAGAAGTAGAATCATAGAATTGTTTAGATTGGAAAAGACCTTTAAGATCGTTGAGTCCAACCATTATTGTGGAAGGAATAAAAAAAAACCCAACAAACTTCTAATTGGTAACTAATTCTGCTGGCTTCAGTTTTAAAATCCTTTCTTATCTAACATTTTGAGGTCAAGTTCCTAAGCACAAGTTAGAAAATTTGCATCTCTGCTTTTGAATTTTTTATAATCTTGATTAGTCATGGAAGGGATGGGTCAACAACAGGGGATGATTTCAATACACACCTCAATTTAAAAGACTGGATCAGGCTTTAAAAAGACAATACTAGTGGAGAAATACCCTTAATGGCACCAAGATCTGACCCTCTCCCTGGGCACAGAATGAGTAGGACCAGTTTCTGTAAAAGCAATGATTCATCTTTAAATGTCCCCTTCCTCCATTAGTGGGGTTTGGGTCAACTGGCCACAATAGCCCGTTGCAGGAGCTGTAGCTGCCCACGCTCCAGTGGAACAGTGTTGATTATGTACATGCACACACAGTTCATGAAGCCATTTGGAATAAACTTAAAAGGTACTAAACACAGAGATTGTCTTATTTAAGAAGTATTTACTGAGCTACGAGATCAAACAGCTTTTTGAGCCAAGGCTAATGGCAAATAAGGAATAAGAAAAGCAGGATTCTTCCAGGCCACCATAATACAAACACCTCTTTAAGACGAGCAGCAACAAAAATACAGCAATAACCCCACTGGAATGACTGATTAGTTACATTTCTGAACAATAGTAATGATTATCCTTTTCTGAGCTGACATTTAGGACTTAGATCTAAAAAAAAGCCAGAGCCAGAGTCCCTTTAGCAGAAGGAGCCCTTTTGGGGGCATTTCCTCATGGGCTGACCCTTGATCAATATTAATAGCTCCTGCTTCAGCTTGTAATTAATAAGTATATAAGAAAAATGACAGCGAAACCCATTGGGCTGCTGGTTTTGACTCAATTTCAGGGAATTTCACCCAGAGGGGCTGTGGAGTGTGACGGCTGGGAGCCCATCAGAGACTTTGGGCTCACCTCCTTACCTGGTGGGGAGGTGGAGATGGATCTGG
>VYZX01020868.1:81754-93833 GCA_013401335.1 Brachypteracias leptosomus | reverse complement strand
CACCACTTCCTTATGTCTTATACAAATGATTTATAAAAGTGTTTGAATTTTCATCTTTGCTCTGTTCACTACAAAGCCGTTATCAGACCCCATTGTGAACACTTTGGAAAAACACAGCCTGGCTGACAAATTAGTAGTATTTGGTGCTAATATTACTAATTCAACATTTGAAAGGGCTGCTCACTGGGGAAAAATAACATGTTCTCTAAGTCACAGGAGAAACTAGGGAGATAGTTAACGGGTGTTGGCTGTGCTGCACATATTGTGCACAATGCTGTTCACATTGCAGCTGACTGACTGCCAATAGATGTGGAAGTAATTGTCAACAAGATTTATTGTTACTTTCACATTTATACAGTTAGAGAGGAAAGGTTGAAAGAGTTTTGTGAAGTTCAGTGCTGACTTCTACTGAACCATAGCAACACACACTGATTATCACTAATGCATGTCACTGAAAGAATTTTGTATCTTTGGAGGCCTTAAAAGTCATTCTTTCTTGTCAGAGCAAAATCCCCGCAATCCTCAGTAATTNATGGAAATCAGCTGAGATAAACTTGGTTACATTTTTGCTGTAGAAGACCCCTCTAGTTCTGGCATCCTTTCAACTAATAGCCTGAAACTATGACACATGAGACAGACTGACAAGAAATAGCCAACCAGATTCTTTCAAACAAAAATTTCTGTGAAGACACTCTAACATGGAAGAGAGAGGGNGATCAATACCTGAGCTCTGACTTCAGTTCTAGCTCACAAACTAGCAATTTTTCAGTATACAACTGGAAGCCTCAAACTTTTTTAACAACAGAATTATGGCGCTCAAGGTAATTAAAAAGTAACCACTAGAGAGAAGCAGAAGGGTTTTACTTGAAATTAAAGGTTGTAAGGGCAGGGGGAGGCAGTGGATCATTTCTGCAAAGTAGAGACTTTATCTCACCNGGCATGGTTATTATGCTTGAAGCAAGCTCTTACAGTACTACAAAAATGTATGTGTACAACCACCCCATCTGTGATGAAGATAATTAACTGTTCAGTCACTGAGGTGGACACCTACTTGTTCATTTAGCAAGATATCTTGTTATTTTGTCTGTACATAATTAACACTATTAAAGTCTCAATTTCTACGTTATAGATGGTACTGGTAGTGAAAAAATCCTTTATTCGATTATACTTTAAAAGTCCAATGTACCTAAAGGTAGCAAGTATGTTTCAAAGTGCTCCCTGGAAGCACATTTCTGTTCACTTGTGGTTCTGTACTTACCTATTAGGAAGAATGACCCTAATTTCTAAAGTAGGCATGCAAACACAGGCCAGCCAAACAGCTGATAAGTCCCTGAGTTCATTTGTTTGTTGCCAAAGAGGGTAGAGATTATTGTAAACTAATAAAATAAAAATTATCTTTTCTCAAAACCTGATCTTGTCTTCCAATTTTAGGTGGCATTTCCCAGCACTGTTGCAGCTTTCAGAGAATTATCTTGATAACGAAGGACACCTGAATAACAAACAGAACAAGTGTGTCAAGATATGTAGGAAACAGGATGTGAAAATAGTTACAGCAATTTTGGACTGGAACTATTCTAAAGTGTCCTAACAAGTATTAGAAAAAACAACATTTCAGATAAGTAACTTGTTTATCTAAACATTCCAAACATTATTTACACAGAAATCACATTTTTTGCAGGAAGACATCTGAAATTTGAATGCCAATTAAAAAAAAAATATATCTCACTACTAAGAAGAAAAGTAAGTAAACACTGTTACAAGATAGGAAAGATTCTGTGCACATCCTTATGAAAGTAACAAACTGCAACTTCGATGTTGAATGTTCCTGAAAATCAGATTTGGCCTAAAGGTGAAAGCATTTTATATCTATATCCCTCTCTGTTTCAGAACTTCCCCTGTTTTCCAAAATACCTACTATTTTATATTGCTCTTCATAAACTTCTATAATCTTGTTTCAGAAAAAAATGTGTTGGAATGGTGTATTTGAAAGGAATATTATAAATATCATACATCTATTAGAAATACGATTGCTCTTTTCACATAGGCTAAGAGGTCCATGTTCCAAGTCTTGAATACACGTGTGTGCACACACATGAATCGCCTCTCCAACTCTTCTTAACACTGACAGTCCCCAGGGTCACTAACAAACTGTACACCCTCAGGCAAATTTAGTCCCTTATAGTCAAATAGTTCCCAGAATTAGCAAAATTTTGAATAATGTGAAGTGCTGAGAAATTACTGATGACTGTTGTGTATCTGCATGAGCCAGAATAAGAGCACTCAAACAGCTGTAAGAGAATCAGAAGGTAATGCAAGGATAAAGCAGAGTATTAACAAGGGTAATTTCTGAATGAATGAGGCCAGAGAGTGAGGTACATGCTGCATTGCATAGGACCCAAAAGAGACCCCCTCTGGCCCTTCATTCTAGCAGTTCCGTGTTATGCATATGAAATAAATGAAAACTGGCTACAGAAAGATATGCTAAGTGGAGTAGTTCAAACAGTGATTTTGGAAAATAGAAATGTCTGCCAATTCCTTTCTCCTGTAGAGAATCAAATCCAAAGCTTCACTAGATTTGTCTGAACAGCCCTGCAGACTGATAGCAGGACTGAAGTTCTCTCTTGGTCCTCTACCTGAGGTAAAGACGTGAGATACTGCTTGAGATATAAGCAAAGATTTCTCTGTCAAAGGTTAAAATCCTGACTTTCAAGGCTTGCAGCACTTGTACCCCAACTATTTAAGTGATCTTTTTCAAAGGAAAAATTTTGTAAGGAAAATTCTATGGAGTCAAATTCTCTATCCTTGAACATTACTGTGAGCCAACGGGTAGAAACATAACTCTCTGAAAAATAAATTAATTTGTTGGACCATTAAAGATAATTTATGTGAGTAAAGATAAAATTCACAAATTTACAAAGAAGTCAGGTAAGGCAACAAACGATTTAGGAGACAAAAATAACTAGGTGGTTATACAATAAAAATATTTACCATGACTTTTTTTAAGATAGCATTACAGGTCTTTCTTCATGCCTACATATACAGGCAATAATGGAAGAGCAGTTTTAATTACAAAGAATGAGTGTAGCACATACCACATATTTGGCAGCTGGATGGCATTAATGCTGAGTAATGCAGAAAGCTTCCATAGATAACATCTTCATTAGTGGGACTATGATGTCCTACACCAGCTTGCTTTTAGGTACAGTAGGTTGAAAAGCAAAAATTACAGAAACACAAATATTATAGATGAAACCTTCAAACATCATGAAGAATTTTGTTCCATATTTGCTGCAAAGAAAAAATACTGAGGTATAAAAAGATAATCTGGTGACTGACGCAGACAGTCATCTGGTGCCCTGTCTCCCTTTCTCCCAAGCACATCAGAAGCACTCAGCTGCCTGACATCAGCCCCTCACCCCCTGCTCACCTTCCTTTTTTATGTGTCAGTAAAAACCTAGTACAGATAAATTAAGGTAGTTCAGAGCGTATCCCTGGGTTTCATCATCTCCTCAGTTACCAGCCATGGGACAGATTACAATTTCACAGATGCTAGGAGAGGAGATATTATAGCAAAGCAGTAGTGCCACTACAGATAAGGTTAAGATGGCACTTCCATTATAAACACCTATTTTCAGTGGCTTATAACTTCAGGCTACAAATTTCTGTCAGGCTGAAACCTGGCATATTTGGGCTCAGCTTGGTAATGGCTTTCCCTGTCTCTTCATACCATTTTGATTAGGTGTTTGCGATATGAGAATGCAAACAAATATATGTCTCTGGTCATTTCAAATGGCAATGAAATACTTTTCTTTCATGAAAAAGCCCGGAGGGCAGAATGTTCCTGTAATCTGTTAGAACACCCATTTTACTGACAGCTATTTCCCTCAAAGATCATTTTTAAAGTGACAAAATTCACATTATTATTTAAAAAAAACCCATTCAGGACAGCTAAGGGATTTGGTCCCTGCCAATATGCTGTGAAGGACACACTGTGTCCCTCTGAGTGGTGAGCGCTCTCAGCCCACACCTGTGCCACGCAGTCCAGGCTAGTCCTTGCTCAGGGCTATAAAAGCCACCCTGAACAGAACAGTGATCCTGGGAGTTCAACATATTGACCAAAACTCCCATATTTTGGAATGAGGGAAAAACCAGCATCGTTATATAGCACACAAATCTCATTACTTTAATGAGGCATTTATTCTAATTGTCTAATTATTTTGAATTATGCCTCATTATTAAAATCCTGTTTTTTCATTCTGATCTTTAATGAGGGATGTAATGAAATCCCTAAATACAGTACTGCTTTTTTTCTGTGCCCTTCTCTCATAAAGTTTGGAATTTTTGCTAAAGATGATAATTTTTCATCAATCCTCCAAAGCAATAAAGTACAGAAACCTACTTGCATGTTTGTCTACCTGCCTGGCTTCCTTCATGGTAGTATCTATTTCATCAGCTATTAGGAAAATAAATAACTGTAATAAACCTGTTAAATGAGACAAATTTCATGTTACTTTTCCTTTGTATTTCTCATGTACCAAGATATGTACTGAATTTTTCTATCACAATGCATACACGTCTGTGCTTATAATGAGCTGAGAGGATGCTGTATCAATCAAAGCATATTTTTAAAGAGTCAGACTCACAGTGGATGGGGAAGAAAAGGGCAAAGAAAAAAAAAGGACGGGAAAAGGAGAGAAAAAAAAGGCACACCAACATTTGGAGAGGGAACATAAAAATAACTGAACATCAGCTATTCTTGATATTTTTCATTTTTTCAAAATTTGTTTCTGATTACCCTCATCAATTTAATTTTTGCCAGCATATCTTGTGCACACTAACTCCTTTGTAGTTCTGGAACAGGTGTGGGATGTATATTCTTCAGCCCTGCTGTGCTACAATAAACCTGCTATGTACATTCCCTGGGACACTGGGCCCAGACACACTGGGGAGAGGAAGAAATCATGATGGTATCATGTTAACTAAATCTCCCTAATGCCTGTGGGGGCACTGTATTGATATTTATTTTAGACAGAAGACATTCATATGTGGCAGATGTAGACAGCAGCATGAAGCAGATGGAAGGAGATAACATACTTCTTACTCTAGTCACTCCAACTCAAAACATGTTGCAGGACTGGAAAGAGGCCAAAGGCAAAAAGAATTAAAAATTGAACTGTTGTTATTTTTTGAAAAAGAGACAGAAAAGAGGATATGTTAAAAATTATAGCAATAGTGGCGGAGCAAGAAAATTAGGAAATTCTTATATGGAGCATGCTCAACAAAAAGCCACCCATTGAAACAGACGTTCCAATGATTTAAGTATATGCATACACTGTACTGCAAGAGTACATCAGCAATGACTGCAGTACACCAGAGAGATACCCACACTAGCTTTAAACTAGTGAGCCTGGGTACTGCCAGCAGTCAGCTATGGCAGCGCAGAGCTCAGCATGAGCTAATTTACCCAGCTTCTCAGCAAAGTAAATTGGCTGTGCTGAGCTCACTGCTGCCTTGGTTAGATTGTTATCGGTGTTTGAATTTAAATCTAGCTCAGGTTTCTCTGCATTACACTGCAGGCACTTGAATGATTGCTGGGTAAACCTACTGAAAGACTTGTAGAAAGACAGTTTTTAGATAAATTGTACACCTACGGAACTCCTTCAAAAATATTATTAAGTTAATAGTATAGTGTAGTAAGACTCCTCCCAAAATACTAGATACATAGGCAGTAGGAACATTCACAATTGCATTACAGAGAACAAAATAATTGCGAAGGCTGTAAGGAAGAGAGATTATTATGCAGCAGGGCATAAACCCCAATTTAAAGCTCCCTATAAACTGCTAGTCCAGGTAAGGTCTGGATGGACAATCCTGTATGGTGTATTTTATATTCTTAAGTGGATATCCTGATTGAAAGTGTCTTTCCAGTGATTGTTGTAGAAGAATCTTTTCAGTACATGCAAAACATCATTATAAACACTATTTAAAAGCCAAGCTGGTGAAAGAAGTAACTTTTAAAGTCAGCATGAATATACTAGCAAAAAATCCCCAAACCAAACCAAAATACCCTAACTTAGGAATGTTTAGCATTTAGTTCTAAATTTCAAGTCACAAATGCAGTCATTTAACTCAAATGTTACTTTACTGAACAGTAAATAGATGTATCTGTTGTGGTTATGTCAGATGACTGTATGTCATACAAAAATATTCCTTGAAGAAATGGGTGCTTTTTCCTCTTTATAAGAAGGATTGGCCATGGTTCAGTGAGACTGAAAAAAAATTGAGTAAGGCATGGACTGGTGATAATTGTTAGTGATTGAATGTCAATGGACGAGAGTGGGAAAAAAACCCCATATAATGGCAGATGATGGCATGTAAAAGTGCTGGTTACACTGACACAGTATCACTCTATCAGACTTTATAAATGAAGGGCAAATTAAATTAGGTTAAATATACGGTTATTTAACAACACTCAACCAAACATTTCTTTGCTGAATAGCAAATAAGGCTTGTATTTAAGCAAAGATTAGTGCATTCCCGTTTTAATAACAATGCAGTTTGTTTTTATAGGAGGATCTAAACAGCACTTTATGTTGACATTTCTATTGCGTATTTAATGAACACATATCAAATATGCATGGCAAATAAATACTGTGTTCCACGCAAAACTTTCCTGCACATTCCCTATCTTTTCTGCTTTGAAATATATTTGTTCTCATAAAAATGCATATCACTACAATGTAACTAAATCTTATTTCAATTTTTTCTCCAGACAAGAAACAGAAATCTACATCATTAGAAGTACTGCTGTACTGCTGTTTTAAAATGCAGCCCTGAACTGTACCTCTGCCTCCCTCTAAGCAGCCAGTGTGCTGAGAAAGTACCCTTCTGACAGAACAGATTAAGACTATCCAAAACTCCTTAATCTACTGTCCACAAAGAGCAGTGCTGTGGCATTGGACATGATGCAAGCACCAAAATCAGACCTGACAGAAGATCCTAACTACATTCTGCAGCCTGCATAGCTAAATGTTTCTTTGTGCTCAGCTAGAGCAGAGGAACACCCGATCATGTCGTGTTAGCATACCTGATTAGTTCCAGGTATAGAGGAGTACATTTCCAGCACAGTGTTCAATTTTTCTGGATCAAAGGTTCATCATTCACATCCCAACAGATCCTAGCTGAAGTTTACTTCATTGGAAATTCTAGGGGACATGTAGACATGTCTGACAGACATTTACTATGTAGGAACCTAAAATGTTCTCTCTTCGAAGAATGTTTAAGCACATACTGTGAATTATATTATATAAATAACAAATTAACATATATGTCTATTGCACGTTATCTTCCGGCTACTTGCAAATAAATCTAAGGTTATGAGAACTGTCCCAATTTTCATTTTAAATGATGCAATCTAATCTGTCAATTTACTGTTTGGATGCCCTGCTTATCTTGAACAGAGAGCAGGCAACTCCTTTTTCTGTGCAAGTACACTTACATACAGGCAGTAATTACTTTTTTTATTTTTCTTTTTTGATTCACAAAGGCTTTTCAAATGATATTGCAGATTTTAAGGAAAAACAAACATTGTACTCGTTTGGTACCTTCAAGTCCAGAAATAACAAAAAGCACATTCCTTAGCTCAATAGATTCTGAAATGAATCTGCACACCTTCAGGTTCTGGTATTTTACAAAGGAGCTTTAATGCTAGTCTGCCTAGCAATTCACTATGGGATGTCTTTATATACCATTGACAGTAATACAGCTCATTTTGGGTGATTAACTTAACCCCCAGTATTGCAAGTGCCTTGCTACATTAGCATATCTTTCAAGGAATAGTTGCAATGTGAGAAAATTGCCTGTAGGATTATTTGCAACTAGGAACCTGTGAAATGTAAAATAAAATTGAAGACTATAAAGTAAAACATCAAAGCTACCTAAAATATTAATAGCCAGTACTCCAAAAAGTAATTTAGAAGAATTGCATGAGGGAGTGAAAATTACTAATTTAAAAACAGATAGCCTTTGCAAAATAAAGTCAGAAGTTTAGAATAGACAATAGATAATACACATTCATTGTATACACAATATGAAAAGAATACAAACAGCAATGGCAACTTTAGTAGCTGAAGAAGTCTGAGACAAGCAAGCAATGAGACCTGTACAAACAAAACAACAAAGTTACATTATATTGAGCTTAGGCTACTGGAGAGAAAGAAGAACAAGTAGTCTTTAACCCATTTAGTCTTCTGTTACATTTTCATTTAATTGAACACAGGCAGAATTTGTGGGCAGAAGGATTATCTTTTTAGTTGATACATTTGGAGCTGAGAGCCATTGTCATGCTGTCCCAAATCATGTTTTCACCTGTTCTCTGTGGTGCAAACCATGTTGGAAGTTTCAGTCGGGTTTCTGTGGGAGATTACAAGCTTCAAAGGTAACATTGTGAAACCTGTTTCCCTTTTGATATGCACTTTTTCTTTCAAGAAATTTCAGAACAAAGAAATAAACTCAGATGAATCATAAAGGCACAGAGAATAGAAGAAAAAGTCTTTAGTCTTGAATCAGGCCCCGATTCTGCATAATTCATGGCAGAGCTTCAAGATGTTTAATCTTCTTACTGAACCATCGCCCCAGATAAGTTCTTATGTACTTAAACCACGTACTGCTCAGAGCACTAACACTAGGCCACGAGCACAAGCAACTGCTGTGTGAGTCACTGAGGCTGCCTGCCAGCCAGGGCTGCCCAGCCTTGGCTCTCCCTCTTTGCTTGGGATTACACAGGCCAGAAGATGACGAAAAGACTGTATGAAATTCACAGTGCATTCAAGACTACTCCAAGTTGCACAGAACACATGCAAGTTGAAGCAATGGGACTGCTCTGTCCTTATCTACTCTTGATTTCACATGGGGTGATTCCCTGAAAGTCTAGGTGAGAAACCGAATTCACTGAAATTCACTGAAACCCACATTTGGCTTCTACAAGTCTTTAACATATTGTTGTCAGGGCTGTTCTGTGAAACCACATTAATGTCATAGTAGCTGCAGATTTAAACCTTGCCAATGAGATATACACTGCATAGCTAGGAGGTGCATTTCTGAATAAGTTGCCACATATATCGAGTTATTCCTTTATGCAACTGAATAGTGCATGGGCTTAAGAGGAAAGTGCAGAGGCCATATATTTATTCTCATATGTTATCTGTTTTTTTTTTCTGAAAAAGGCAGTGCCCTAATGTAGAAGTCTCCTATGATAAAGCATTAGTACATGTTCTACAGAAAACAACATAGTTTTGGTTGAAAGTGGGCTTACTTAATGACTGAAGAGATCTTTTAAAAATCTATAACAACTGTGATCCTACTATATCCATAAACATTTATAGTCTAGAGTACAAGATTATAAAAACTGAACTTGTTTGAGAAGTTCTGATACTTAAAAATGTAAATTCTACCAGCTGCTTCTAAATCAAGAAAAGAGTTTTCTCTATTAAATACTCCAGACTAAATTCTTTAATTCTTGATACTGCTTTTTTTTTTAACCTGTGATTAATATGTCTCAAGACACTATTTATAATCATTCTCACTTTTAGATATATCATGATACGTTGTGGGTATAAGGATTACAAAAAGAAGGTTGATACTACACTTCTAGCTTATATTTAAAATTCAGGGAAGGAAGCTTTTTCAAACTGACCTATCCATCCAAGTAGCAGATGAAAAAACAATGCCAACAGGTATTTTCAGATGACTTATTCTAAATACCAACTTTAATAAAATAGCTTGAAAAAAAGTGGGGGTTTTATTCTTTGAGCTATAACATGTAGAATAATAAGGGAAAGGCACCTTACAGTGAATGATTCACTTTCCTGTAATAAAGTGTGGAGCCCCTTCCTGTTATGCCATACTTACAAGGTAGCAGAAATCACCTTAGAAATGACTTACTTGAATCATAGAGATTATTTTGTAGATAACGTACTACAAGGTTGCTGTATCTTTTTTTCTTTTCCATCTTCCACAAAGGGAATCTTCCTAAAGAACACTGAAGTTCATTATATTGATAAACCCATGATCCCATCTAGCCTGTATGCTTTCTTTGAACAACTAGTTACCAGAAGTCATCCAGAGCAGCATGAAGAGTCTAAATCAGTGTGGGCTGGGGAGATTAGACCCACTACTGTTGCACTGAAGATATTTTGACTCCATCTACAGAAGTCATCATAAAATGGCAGAGCTTTGTCTTCTGAACCGGACTTTAAGAACAAGGTTATACTTCACTGTAAAAAAAACTTGCCTGAGCAAAACTTTATAGGTCTTGCTTAATGGTGCCTGTGGTTAAAAGGGGACTAAATGACCACATATTAATTTCATTATTGATTCCTAAAATCAATTATTGATGTATTCTATGTGTGCTAGATTCTTTACTCAAAGAATGTATGCACCAGGTTTTCCATGTCGGAAGTCAGTGCTAATTTTTATGAGCAGACTGTCTCATCTGCTATGAAATGGAAAGGAACATTTAAGTCAGCCCCTCCTCTCCTTTTTTTTTTTTTTTTTCCACTTTAACTTTTAGANCCAGCTTTACATTTAGTACCAGAACTTTAGAGAGAGAATTATACTTTTCTCAACTGTGAAGTACTGTGCCTTAGCAATCTCCATTCTGTGGATCCATGATTCTGAGGCTGGTGGCCACACAGATGCCAGGATTATCTTGAGTAGGCTCATGCAGTCGTATCAGCAGCTGAGTATTTCTGAAACGCATCAGTATTCTGTTTCTTTCCCTTTTTCTTTGGGAGTGATGCTTTTTGTGAAGCTGCCTGGCCTAGACTGCTCTCACCTGAGTTGATGCCTTGACTGTTCCAAGCACTTGACACTCACATACCCATTGAAGGCTGTGGGAAAGATGAGCGTCCCGAAAATTTAGGTCATCAGCTTTGAAAAGGTATGCAGTACTTATACTGGTACATTACTTTTTCACCAGGTGGGGTAGCCAGCATTGAAAAGGCTTAAAACTTGGAAGGGTTTTGTTTTTTTTTTTTGTTTTCTGAGTACTTCCATTCTATTCAGAACCATGCAACTCTGTGACTATAAGAAATATTTGTTACTGAAGTACATGACACTTCTATAAGAATTTGTAGTCACTTGACTTCTGTCCTTGTGTGTTGATAACAGTACTATTTATTACAGAAGCCTAGAGTGTCTCTTTGGAAAGAAATTACAGAACATAATAAATATTTCTCTTTGTACAAAAATATCCTGTAAAAAGATTATTTTCATGAATAGCAACACTTTGCTTCAATTTGTATGTCTGTTTGCAATTTCTAAAGAAGCTTTTAGATAGATCTCCTTTCTATGAGGTTTTGATAAGACAACTCTGAGAAAATAATAAACAGATTCTACTTATAATGGACTTGCTAACTAGCATTCAGAAAAAGCTTTTATGCATGAGGTCTTTTTCTTTGAATTGATCTTTACTGGGATAAAGCTATTATCATAGGATTCTGCTCAGGCCATAAGTATGTGGGGACTTGATTCTGCTTGAACTCAGATCTAATGAGAAAACGTCAGTGTTTCTTTGAACAGTAGATGATGATAGTACACTGGCATTTCCATTTAAAAAAAAATAATTTAAAAACCCAAGTTACTATTTCCTTCATTTCAGGATTCTTGGGGAGATAGCATAATGTTGCACCTACAATGTCAGATTGGTTTTTCATCTGGTAGTGTTCANATTCAGAGACATCCCTGCTTATTGTAGGGGTGTTGGACTAGATGACCCTTGGAGGTCCCTTTCATCCCAAACCATTCTATGATTCCATGAGACTACAATTGGCCAGTTTGACTCTGCTGGCCATTCCCACTCAACAACACCATCAAAAATTTTGATTTGAAGAGCTGATTTATCTAATCTGATTTTTACAAGATTGGAGACTATGAAGGTCCATCTCACTTTCCTGTTGCTTGCATAACATCGTATGTATTGTACAGATAAATGTAACTAGTTTAGACCAACAATAAATTCATTCCTCTGCTCAAGGACCATGAGGAGCGCTCTAAATCATAGAATAGTTTGAATTGGAAG
>VYZX01020868.1:50355-81228 GCA_013401335.1 Brachypteracias leptosomus | reverse complement strand
TTTCTATGAGGCTTTGATAAGACAACTCTGAGAAAATAATAAACAGATTCTACTTATAATGGACTTGCTAACTAGCATTCAGAAAAAGCTTTTATGCATGAGGTCTTTTTCTTTGAATTGATCTTTACTGGGATAAAGCTATTATCATAGGATTCTGCTCAGGCCATAAGTATGTGGGGACTTGATTCTGCTTGAACTCAGATCTAATGAGAAAACGTCAGTGTTTCTTTGAACAGTAGATGATGATAGTACACTGGCATTTCCATTTAAAAAAAAATAATTTAAAAACCCAAGTTACTATTTCCTTCATTTCAGGATTCTTGGGGAGATAGCATAATGTTGCACCTACAATGTCAGATTGGTTTTTCATCTGGTAGTGTTCACACCTAACCAGTTTATCAAGAAAGGAGGACCTGGCATACTTTTCTCAGATTTCACATTATCGTTAAGAAGGATTTCAGAATTTATATACTGAGACATGGTGAAAAGTTCAGTGGGGTGATTTTAGCAATTATAGGAAGCTCAAGCTTCCACAAATAATAGCTTAACATCACTGAATGAGTAAATTGCTGATTTGCACAGACAAATACTTAGATGTTTAATGAGTAGAGGCTCCAGGAGTAACAGGTTTCCAGTGCCTAGTTCATGATGTTCAGTAAAAGCAAACAGAACTTTTTATTCTGAAATAAGCTCCTGAAGAAGAGAGCTGCTCCCAGGGGACCTTATTGCGACCTTCCAATACCTGGAAGGGGCCTATAAGAAGGCAGGGAAAGAACTATTCATGACGGTTTGTAGTGACAGGATGAGCAGTAATGATTTTAAGCTAGAAAAGGGTAGATTTCGGTTGGATATTAGAAAANAAGCCATTACCCCTTGTCCTATCACTATAAGCCCTTGCAAAAAGTCCCTTCTCAGCTTTCTTGCCCACCCCTTTCAGATACTGGAACAACCCCAACTCTCTCAGCCCGTCCTCATAGGAGAGGTGTTCCAAAATATTTTTGAAGACCTGAGGCAGGATAATGCTAGGCCGTGAGGGGAGAAGAATCATCCTGGATTGCAAGGTCCATCCTAGAGCAGGCAGCTGTAAGTAACTCTGAAATTTTCAAGCGTGAAGTCTTCAATGCATGAAAGGTTACTGCCTGAGTCTTCCTACCCCACACATTTGTTACCATCTAATCTGCCTGTCTGAGACAGACTCAGGAAACATTGCAGAAACAAATGACACAAACATATTCAGAACAGTTATCTCTGAAATATTATGAAGGAATTCTAGCTTAGTGGTATAAAGAGTAAAAAATAATAGCATGACTTTAAAAGCTGGATTTTTACCATCGCAATTTGTTGAAGAAAATAAAAAGTATAAACCACTTTACCATTATTTTAATGGATACATCATGTTCCCCAGCATCAGAATTACAAAGGTGTAATTTGTTGTATTTATAACCTCTATCCTCATTTGCAGTGAAAATCTTACACATTTTCTTTAAAGAGGTTTCACTTGGAATACTTACCTATCTTGCTATTTTGCTCTTATTTATTATTATTACATATTTTATTCTAAGAAAATAAATGGCAAAAGACTAACTCATTACACTGAATCTCATAAAACTCTCACATTTCTTGGAAAAAATGGTTTATGCTAAAATTAGTACTGGCAAGCATTTTTTAATTGCTAGTAATGTATACAAAAAGAATACGGTAGATATTACCACTGATATTGCTGCTGAGGCTATAGTAATCTTTTCTGTATCAAAAGTCCCTGCCATCATTTTGTTCTCTAGAGGATATGGCTTGATTAGGGCAGTCCCATTGTTTCATCTGAAATCTTAGCAGATTAATACTTTCATCAGAGCATCAATTTGCCCCACTTTTCTTTTTGCTGCTCTTTGTGAGTGACACAGCTAAAGGAATGCACCTCTTTAAACTGTCATTCTGTTTAACTCCTCCTCTGCAATTATACTGGCATGCATAATACATCATAACAAATTGGATTTTGCAAAGAAGCAACAACAGAAATTATATTTGCTTGTGGCATAAGATAGAAGCTGTTGTAATAGGGGAAGGAGGGAGCGAGCAATGGATAAAGAAATCTAATGAATTAAAATCACTTACAGAAAACAGTAGCTGCCTTCTATTTTCTCAAGGTTTCTTCTTCTTGTGGAAAGACCAATTGCAAAAGCAAAATGAAAGAAAAAAGGAAATATTAAAAGAAATTAAATAGCTTTACAATTAGAAAATTCTTTACAAAATTGTAACGTGTTTGTTGTTTTAGCAGAAAGATTTTCTTCTGGCTTTAGAAGTTAAAAATAACTGCCTTACTTCAAGGAAAGCTTTTTGTTTGAAGAAAAATTGCTAAAGAGACACCATCAGGTGACAAATCCTACATCATATAGGTCAAGTATCTTTACCAGATCTTCTGGCTGGAATAAGAAACTTCTATTTTCCTTTGATGAGTAAAATCCCCTCCCCCATATACCAAACTCTGTGATGGTTTTCCAAGTCTCTGTAAGTCTAGCAGACTGAGTGGCTGATTATCCTCCTCCATGCATCTGATTGCCAGAGCTACTGAAGATAAGGGGCAACCCAGAATATCCTTCAAGTAGGTGACTAGAGCCAACTACATATCCCCAGTGTGCAGTTGTGACTTCAAGACAGCAACCAGATCAGTTGTCTGCTCCAGATCCCTCAAAAAAGGCAAAATATGCATTTGGCAGAACATCAGCAAAAAGTCTTTTGGTTTATAAAATAATTTAGATGAAACAGAGGAATATTTCCAGTGGAGCACTGGAACCATTCTAATGTTTTAACTCTGAGACTTTTTGTTTTCAAGATATTCTGCAAAATTTAAAGTATGTTTTTCCCACACAATTTCAATTAATTAATTGAAATTGAATTAATTTCAATCCTATGGCAGATGCTCCACTTCATTTAAAAAAAAAAAAAAGAAGAGGAGTGGGGGAATCAGCTTTCCTAGGACTAGGAAGAATACCTTTGTCCTTTGAAAAATGTTGTATTTTTGGCTCAATGTTTAAAAAATAAAATTTTGTGGGTAAAATCTGAACATTTCGTATGGAATTAGAACCACATTGTTCAGAAGCTCTATTTTATTCTTCCCCCCAGCATCTCACATCTCCCATAATGATGTGCTATCAAACTTCAATAACATAACAACATACTGGTATGCAAGGAAATTAATAGGTGGAAATACAGTAAGCAAAAGCACAAAACCTAAGAACAGTAAGCAGTGAGATCTTAGTGAAATCCCAGGGTTTTTTGCACCCAAACTTTATCTTGATAGATATTCCCTGGAATGTTTCACTTAGCTTGAGGATAGTAGCAGTGACATAGATTGTGACTTTACATGTTGCAGCTATAAGTGATCTAGATATAAGAAGTATCAGTGATAAAGTGATACAAGGCATGAGTTTAGACAGCAAATATTTCAAAATATCCCTGTTAGAACTAGCACACCTTTATAGATAAGGGATTCATTCTTATCTCCTTTAAAACTGTATCCTACAAACTTTTACCTTTATGATGGATGATAGCTCCGGCACCATTGCAAGCCCTCACAACATGGAAGCATTATAATTCCAACTATTTGGAGAGTAAAAATCATCAGCAAGGTGACAATTTCTTTGATCCTAAAATAATCAGGTACTTTCCTTCCCAGAATTAAGCCAAGAACTTCCTTCTCAATTAGATTGGCACAAATTCCTTCTCAATGAGACTAGCAGGTGGATATACAGTTATTTCCAATAGCATTAGCATATGTCATGGGTAGACACGAATTAAGAACTGGGAAACAGGAGAGCTTTATGTGAATGTGCAAGTTTGTCTGCTATTTTGGTTGCATTAGCAGACTGCTATCTGAGACACGGCTACATCCAAAGCAGAAAAAAGCAGTGTCTCTGTAGCATTTAATGTGTTCATCTACTCTTCATATTAAGATAAGACATTTGGTTGCTTACACAATTATTATCATATTAGCGTCCATTTTCAAGTGCCCTTCAGCTACTGCTTGTCACACACTAAGACTGCTGAAACAACCCACTTGGATTTCACTGTGAATAAAATTAATACATTTTGAGATTGATTAAAGAGCAGACTCTAAACACATTTATATGGTTTAGTATCTTCCTGTCACCAGTCTTTGTTGCAGTAAAACTGTGTTTTCTATAATAATCTTTGGCTTGCATATTCATTTTAATACTAATTATGTGAGTGTAGTGTTACACAGTTATCAATTAAATTCTCATTTATGTTCAAGCACGAGTCTGTTCTTAGCTCCTTATGCACATGCATAAAACAAGTGTGCCTCTTGTAAACTGTGGTTTGCTGATATATGCAGTTTTTATAGTTTATCAGATATTATTATGCTGAAGAATTTCGTTCTCTTCATCTTTTTCTACAATGCAGTACTGCATAAGAAGGTACTGTACATTCATTTTTTTCAGACCTTATTTTAAACTCAATTTTTTAAACTTAAAAATAATAATGAAAAACTCCCAATGGATTATGTCCAAAGATCATAATCAGGTCTGTATCCAAGTGAGATTTTTTAAAATCATTTTCCCCTTCAATTGAAGTTAGAGATCATATTTCATGGTACTATTCCTTTTTAACAATAAGAAATTCACTTCTAAGAGTAGGGTAAGAAGGATACTTGCATGCTAAGAGATAGTGCTGTCCTCTACATAATAGGGAATTTCCCACAGAAAGAAATTAGTTTATCTAGCTTTTTATGATTTTCATGCTAATTAATGTGCAAAAAATATAGGATGATAGGTAATGATACCAGTTAAAACAATATTTGTTAGGTTTTTAGCATGCCTTTGCATTACGTATAAAGCCAAACTACAATACTATGTAGTTCAGAAAATAAAAGGAGCAGCCCTTTCCCTTTGTCCAAATTGAACAGGAAGTTGACTAGCAGCAATAGGTGGTGAAAAATAAATTGCATTTAGGAAATTCCATCAATTTAATAATTTAGGGCATAATTAACAATACAGGAAATTTGATTAATTCTTTTAATGAGTTTTAGCCTACTGTGTCCTTCTAAATACAAGGAGGATCTGTCACTGAAATCAAAGGAAGTTTTGCAGTTCATCTCCATGAATCCTAAGACTTGCACATCAGATTTTGTAACAATAATGCACATGCTGATTTGGAGTAGCAGATACCTAGGTTTGCCTGAAAATTAAAGGCTAGAAAAGAAAGGGTATACTGCCTTGTCAGCCTAATTCACAGGCTACATTATCCTGCCCAGAGGTTAACTGCCCTCAGACTGCAAAAAAAGCTTTAGCTATTTTCTCATAAAATGTAACATATGATACAGATATTTAATGGTCTCTGCAGCTGGAGAAGAGTTAGTCTCAGAGGGCTGGGAGGTTCAGTAACTTCCTTAACTTTTATATACTTAAATGAGCCTCACCAATGAAGCTAGAAATCTTGTAAGACCAGGCTTTCAAAGAATAGCACTTCTATCCAGATGAGATGTACCAAGAGAGAAACTTATATAATTAGATCCATAGTTGATTCTCATTTTCTAAACATACAAAATAGCCTTGAAATTCTGCAATACCAGATGCTGTTATTCAGATATTATTGATTATAGTAAAGATTCTTTTTGACACACACAACTCAGTAACAGCAAGGATGCAAGTCACACTTATCACCTTGTTATGCTGAAAGATGACATCCACTGAGAAGTCTTCCCAAATCCCATGGGCTGCTCTGCCCAGAGCTACTAAACAATAGTATAACTTCAGTACTGGCATTTCATCACATTCATTACATCCTGCATTATAACATTTCTGAGTTCAGCCTATACTTTCCTAGCTTAAGAAAAAAGAAAAATTTCAAACCTTCAGACATTCCTCACTGAAGTAATCAATGCATCATTACAACAAGGACTATCATCATAGTCTAGTTATGAAGAATTCAAGAGGTGCAATGGTAGCAGGACTGGTAAACCAAAGAGACTAGGTAACCATATTACACACTGTGAAGTAGCAGAGCTGTGGGCAGGTGGTTAAAGGATGGAAATCCCTTTGATTTCTGGTGTGGGAGTTCATGCCAGTCATCAACACAAACTGAGATTGTTCTCTTCCTTCTTCAAATATGCCATAATTTCCCGGGCCTCACTGATAAGACCACTCTGCATATGCAATTCAATTCAACTAGAGTCTAGTAGTAATTCATTTATACTTTAAAAGGCTCAAAAATGAGATGGACAAAATTTAACTATAAATGAATTAAAGGACTGCTAAGATTCTAGACCTGAAACAACCTGGAGTAAAACACTACCATGAAACTGAAACTGCTTAGAAATAGTGATGGATCTTTAATTGTAAATAGGTGGAAGATATTAACCTTTATTGTACAAATGCATTCAAGAGTTTCTCAGAAGATATCTTGGTATCTTTTGGAAGAGGAGACAAGAGTACTTGGATCTTCAGTCCTTCTCAAACAGTAATAATGAGAAGGTTTACTTCATTCATTTTGTGGCATCCCACAAGAATCAATTTTCTTCAATCATTTTCTATATTACTCTCAATCATTGAGGTGAATTTGTCAGATTATCTAGACCTATGTGTCAATAGAACAGGAATGATATTCAGCTCTTTGCAAGTATTACATCTCCAGTATACAAAGTGATTAGATAAGATCATTTCATTTATAAAAACACCTGAATGCATTTGAATCTAAAAAAGACAGAGTGCTGAGGGGCAGAGCAAGCCATTATGAAGAACATGAAGGAAGGTGCATTCTTCTTTGATTGAAAATGTTGGCCTCAAATTAGCCAGTTCAATGCATAGCTTGAGGGTATTTGGATTTTTGATGCAGCTAAGTTACATAGCACTATCCATAAGCAGCAGTTCTATTATCACTGATTGCTATGAGTCTCCATCCCATCTTGGCAGATGAAGCCCAGCCTTTGGTTATTTACATGTGTCACCTCTCAGCTGGATTACAGCCATGTAGTTCCTGGGCATGAAGCCATCACACCTTAGGAAACTCCAATTAGTACAACATGCTGTAATACATGAGCTGCCCTGAGCAAATCTATCCTCTCTTACAGTGACTTCTTACTGACTTAAATCAAGGGAAATTCTCAGTAACTACTTTTGAGATAAACAATAGCCCAGGCCCAAGATTTTTAGAAGACTAAATAAAATTCTGGGATCCACAACCTAAAAATACAAATTCATCCTTTCAGTAACATAATGCTCAGAAGGAGAATTACAACTTGTCTACCTAGAAGACAGAATATCTCCAAGGATGGAAGACAGAAATTAATTCAATGTGCATTTCTGTGATCTTACAATGCTTACAAAATAGCTATTATTATTAAAATAGTAAAGAAGAAAGAGAGAGGAAGAGGAAGAAAGATGAAAAGGAAGAGGAAGAAAGATGAAATGAAAGAGGAAAATAGAAAGAGAAAGAAAAAGAGAAAAAGACAAAGAAAACAAAAAAGAAAAAAGAATCAACACCAACAATATACAGTCAAAATCATAGCCTCCACTGCACATGCCTTCTTGTCCCTAAGCAAAGTATCTTGAGAATAAAAAAGAGAATGCAACAAGGAAATAAAATAATAAAAAATAAACAGATGCTTCCTAATAATCTACTGAAAGGCACTCACAAAAGATTAATGAGTGTAACACAATGCCTATATAGAACTGAAAGCATGGAATACCTGACCAGGTAGTCAAATTTCCAGTCATTCAGTTGTTTTTCTTCCTGAACATATCAAATCTATGAGTTAAAAGGGAAGTTATTCCTTTAATGAGCAAATTCCTCACAAAAGAGAAGGTGCAAGTGTACTGGCAAAAGCTTCATTACTGAATGTTCACTACCACCTTTCTGAGAAGGGCCCCTTTTCTGGTAGCCTGGTGTCTATCTCCAAACCAACAGCACTGCTGAAAAATCTCAGAACACAGGCCACGGGACACTGGAACCTTCATTTTCTCTCCTTTGATGATCTTCCCTCCTAGTGCGGCGAGCAAGCCAGTGCTGGCGCTGGGGCTGCCTGTGCTGCACCTGTTCCCATGCTGGGCACAGGGCTGTAGTCTCCAGGGTTACCATCCGGCACCTCTCAAAAGCACTAAATTAACTCCAAAAGAAAGAGATTCCTACTGCAACTGCAACGCGTGAGGAAATGATGCCAACTCTATGAATGATGAGTTTTCTGCTTGCCATATTGAAATTGTTTGTCCTGTTGTGCATATCCATAAATTAAGCAGCTGTTTGGTTTTTTTTTTTTCCAGTTAAACACAGCCCTTACAATGCATAATAGGTCATTCAGATGTGTGTCTAATCTGTCTATCCTCACTAAACAAAAGCCTAGATTCAGTCTTATAAACAAGGAGTCAGTTGTAGCACATTCATCTTAAAAAAAAAAAAAAAAGCTGTGGAGTTGAGTTCTAAAAGGATTAACACCGGGAAAATTTCCAGACCAATAAAAGAAACAAGAACAAGTGTGTCCACACTCCAAACTTCATAGCAAAACTCTCTCCCAATCCTCTCTGCTATGTCAGAGGATAGGAAAAGCTTATGTATAATTAAAAATAACCATGTATTTGCACTTGCTAAGCTGACCTCCAGACCACATAGGCTTTTTCAATAAAGGCTTTACAAAATGCTTTGCTAATTTGTCATCTTAGCATTCAGCTGGTATGCAGATTCCTGTGGACAGGTGAAGCTTGTGTCATAGGTCATTAATCAGATAACCTTCTCCTCATGTACAAGAAAGCATGGCAATTGATCAGTGATCCTTAAATCTTTTCGAAGTCACTGAGCAGCAAGAGTTCAACTTTTCCTATAATCTGAGAAGCTGAATTTCATTACAAACAAACCACTCTCCTGCTGCTGAAAGGCTGCATTAGATAACTGAAAAGGAAACACTGGAATTCCACATTGTGTGCAGAGTAGCCCATCCTTTGAACATATTTATTTCTTCCTTTCACTCTCCTACTTCTGTGTTGATGAAAGAGCACATCTAACCTTTATAACCTTGAAAGTTGCCTATAGTAATAATCTGTTCTTATCCATATAAAATGTGATTTTCTATAGGCTCTTATGCAATAATTTGTGATTGGTGATATCTTAGAGCAAAGAGCTCAAGAGATAAGGATGAAAGCAACTTGTATCAACAAGAATGACCCCTCCAAATGGGATCCTCCAGTCCACCTGAGTTGGCCTCACTAAAGTCTGCAAGTAGGAAATGAAAATAAGAGTTAAAGACAGAAGATAGACTTGGGTTGCTAACTACAGTTTCATCCTAGGGAGACAGCCACTTAAAAGCAGGTCAGCTTCAGCTGTACCTCTTTATAACACACTGCCAGCTTTGGGAGGGTGACACAACAGTTATAGGACAAGGGATATTTCCAATCATTATCTCTTTTTTTGCAGTCAGGCTGAAACGACTGAACTTAGCCAATATCTATATTACTTAATATCCTCTTTGGCTTGGAAACCATCCATGCCGTTGCTATGTAATGGTCAGCTCTCCAGGGCACTGCCTTCTCTCTTCTTTGCGGGTTTGGAGTGGATAAGGGCTCATGACACCACAGCAACTCAGGCAGGATACAACTAAAACCACAATGAAGTCTGGGAAGGTCTCAGATTTCACACATGCTTTTGGTGTAGTAATTATATAGACACTTCATAATGGATGAATTCCCACATATACCTCCCCAGGAGTATTTGGTTTATTAAAAATGCCAAAGAGCTCCCACAATCTGAAAAGGTATGGGGAAAAAAAAAAAAACATTAACTAAAACTGAACAAGCTAGTTTGGTGATATTTTCACCTAAGTTTGCTATTGTTGCTGACTTTACAGATGTAGACCTTTTAATCTGCCAGAAAACTTTGTTTCCTGCTGGCAAGAAATGGGACTTTTTCTAAAGAAAAGAAAGGAAGGGAAAAGAAAAGATAAACTAAGACATTTTCTTAAAGATATTTTACTGAAACTGTTGGCAGTCCTAGTAGTTGGTGACAATTGTGTCTGGGTGAATAAATCAATGCTGGTAAAGCTACAGACTGTTAGATGACATTTTTCACAGGTAACAATGTTCTACTATGTCTCCTAGTGTTATCTTTTCATTGGCTTTGGGACAGTAGAAAAAAAGAGTCAAGAAAGGATTCTGAGAAGAACAAATATAGGACAAAAGCAACTGAATTAAGACCTTCTACATGCATCTCTTCTTCCTCAAATCTTCATTGTCTGCTTAGACTGCAAGGATGTCAAATGGGGATAACTTCCTGCTGGAGCTGCTTCAGGGCCCTGCTAGGTCTGGGCACCATACCAACAGCCACTTACTCTCGCCACTCATCCTCTTCCACTCTGATAATCACAGCAGCAGGTTGATTATTGGGTTGTAAAATACAAGGGATTTAGTGCTGACTGCAGCACTGAGTGCCTCCTCAAATTCCTCTTTTCAGACCATTTTCATGAAATTTGTCAAGGGTCTTGTTTGAATTGTATTTTCACATAGTTAATCCTCAGTCTGTATGGCAATCTGGCCCTGTGCTGCTTGCACTGCAAAACACGCCTGTGGCTGACCTCTGTGCTCTCTGTGCGCATTCATCAGGGTGCAACTGGCACAGCCACCCACTTAGCAGGTCCTGACAAATACTGCTACAAACACATGTAGACTGACCACAGATAAAAGCAAAGATGGTGAGGAAATGAAAAAAATCTAGAGAAGGTAATATGAGATTACTGTTGACAGACTTTCCCTAAATACACCCTGCAACATGTAGGAATAGTTTGTGGAAAGGAATAAGAGATATCTCTGACTTCAGGACCTGAACTTTGGCAGGGTTCACAGAAAAGTTACCTGGGAGCCAAGTTCAGCAGTTTATGACAAGGGCAAGTTAATAAAATGGAGATTGAATTCAACCAGTGCCCAACAGTAGTAGATAGTACAAATTCTGAATACGAGAAAATGGAGTCTTAAAACACAAGTTATCTGCCTTAATACCAGAGACATAAAGACCTGGAATTTTCCCCATCCATTTTCTGGTCCAGCCTGTCCTTTTGGTGTATTTCTGCTTTCCTTTCTTCCCTTTTAATTATGGATGGTGAAATTGTTGCCATCTTTTATCCCACTTGTGATCATTTTCAAGGTATTTATTCCCTGCAGTGAAAAAAATAATTTTTTTGTTCTTCCTCCAATGCCTCACTACTTACAGGACTGAAAAGGACCACAAATAACTGCCTAGAAATAGGGACAGAACAAGGGAAAGATAGCACAGGAATGCATTGTGTTTTATCTTGACAGACAACAATACTCTTCTTAGGTCGTGTTTCCATGTAATGGAATTAAGCACAGTGGAAAACAATAAAAGTATTTTGTAAAGGAAATAAAGATTATATTATTCAAGAAGGAAAGGAAGTGGTACAAAAACACTTCAGGAGGAGACAAGAAACAAAATGTCAAGTACTTCAATATTTATTTTTGGGAGCTCCATGATTTTGTTTTTAATTAATATCTAGTAAGTCCTCTCTAACAAAGAATGCTTTCTTCCACACTCCCCTTCAAACACAGGCCATTTCCATTATGCATTCATTTCCCTAAGTATTTTTAACAGATAGTTTTCCTAGTAAGATGACTGATTTGTGGGAAAAAAAAAAAAAGAGACTGTTGTGCAGCTGAACTGAGAAACAGGACTTTGTTCACTCTCACTAATGGATCAACTGACAGTTAAAAAAAGAGGTGTCCTTTTGTCTGAAGGACAGCAGCTTAGTTAGCAGAATTCAATGAAGTTTTCAGGTGAATTCAACTAAAGTTAATGAAGTCTGTTATTTAACAAAGAATTTAAAAATCTATTAAGTTTCTTGGCTCAAAAGCTGCAACATATAAATACAAATATGGTCAAAAGGTAAGAGAAAGGTGTAAATACAGACTTTTGAACACAGAATATTTTTGTTTCTGTAAAAACGTTAAGATGCCTGATCACCCAAATTCAACAGCAATGCAGCATGTAGTCTTTTATACAGTAACATGGCCAGCTCTGGCTATTATTCCCAACACTTTCCTCTTTACATACATTTTAAATAGGCTCTGTAAACTGCAAAGTAATACTGGTAGCTGCAAGCTTTTGTCAAGTGGTATTGTAAAGGCACTTTAAAATAATTTGTTTCCTATGTTCACATCATTGCCCTGTACTCATAGGAAATAGATGCTGAAGAAGACACCTTCATGTTCACATTTACCACTTTTGCCTGATCATAAAAAGTGTTTCTTATTAGACTTTTTGCACTAAAAATTATTACTTTGTCACTAATGATCTACTTTACCATATCTCAAATATTTTGCTACATATTCACAAGCACTATCTCATTTCTGAACCACAGGTTTGTTACCATATAGTTACTTATGATAAAAATAAGATTATCATTTCACTTAAAATGAAGTGTACATGAAGTAATTCTATTAAATTTAAGGGGTGGCGCTCCAAACTTAAGGCATAACTACACTTAGGCTCCAGTACTTAGCTTTTAACGCTCAAGGTTGTTATTAAGCATCTGAGAAGTACACAGAGGAGAAAAAGAAAAAAAATAAAAATCTCTGTTTCTCATTTTCTTAAATTCAGAGTGTTTTGGTATGGCAGTGTTGCACTGACAAAATCTTGCAAGGAATACATTCTTTATAAGCACTTTCCATTTAAAATTCTGTATTCTCTTTTTCTTCAGATAGCAGCTACTGAAAAAAACCCACCTCGTATTGTAATACTGAGAGGGAACAATCACTATCACCCCCAGGCATTCTCTATGTAATGTAGTAGGAGCCTGTGTTTAAACACATTCTGAACATCTGACACATATGCTATACAATAAATGCCTGTCATGATGGTGCTATCCTAGGGCCAAAGACTCTGAACTACTGCCTTAACCCACAAGGTACAACTTTTGAAGATTCAGATTGAAATACAGTGCCAACAGGGAAACATAAAGATACCATTGCCTTAGGAATTCATTACCGTGTTATTTAATGGGGTCCTTTTCATAAACACTAAAAATTCCTTAAAAATACATAAAAGCCACAAGAACAAAAAAAGAGCTAGTTTTCATTCCCAGGATAGGAAAGGCTGAGGGCTCACAACTTCTGGCAGCAGGAAGAAGGCTCCTTTGTCATTTGCAGATCTGCAATTGCAAAATAGGTTCCCTGGTAGCAGACTAGAGAAGACAGTTCTGTTTGGGTCAGCATCACCAACAGGTTGCAGAAGGTGACAGTAGTGGGAGACCTCCTCCTGAAGGGAAAGTGGCACCTATATGCCACCAGACTCACTATGCAGGTAGATTTGTTACTTATTGGGGGCTCTGCAGTTTCCTTCCTTAGAAGGTTCCAAAGACCAGCTGAGCAAAACCCTAAGCAGTCTTGTCTGACCTCCAGCTGGCCCTGCTTTGAGATGGCAGATGGACTAGAGACCTCATGAGGTCCATTCCAACCTGAATTATTCTGTGATTTCATCAGGCCAGGAGAACATATTGCTCAAATTACAGGCAAACTGTGCAATTGCATCTTCCCTCAGCTACAGTGGCATTAGATCATGTGAAAAAATTGAGTAAATTTATGCCAGCCATCAAGGGCAACTAGCTGGCAACAGAAATTTGTACAAAAGAGGGGGAGATGTAGAGCAGTTCTTCTTAAAAAATATATCCTTACAATGTCTTTGCTTTGTACCTTCAGGGTAGACCAGCTCAGGTGCTGCAAGAGATTTTATGCTTTAAAATACAGCTGCCACACACATCAGCAACAAAATTCACCCTAGTTTCAGTAAAAATCCCCTTACCTTAATAAAGCCAGAACAAAAAGCAAGAGCAACTCTTATAATTGTGGCAGTATATAGCAGCTGTGATACACGAAAGCAGAGGCAGAGAAAGCAGCAAGTGCAATATCAGGTTTTGCAGTTCTCCAACCAGTGACAGCAGCCACTGATGTTGTTATTGCTCACTCTTTACATCCCAGCAAAACATATTCTTATTTCATTTATCGCCATTCACAAACCCCTTGGTTTACTCAAATACTTTGCTTCTGAGCATCCTTTTAAGGAAGGAGCATGGAAATCACCCAAAGACATTCTAATCTGGGCTTTGAACCTACAGACACAGGAAAAGAGTGGGGTTGGCATGGCCAGACCAGCACTCTGTGTCCCTTTTCCCTGCACCCTCAGAAGAAGGCTAGCAATGCAGGGAGCTTTGGTGGATGGCCATGCTCTCAAATCCCAGGTATAGGGAGGAGCAAACAGAGGCAATTGCAGGCACCTGGTGTCAGTGTCAATCCATTGCTGTAACCTGCCATTAAGTGCTAAGAAGCCAAATTGGAGAAGTAGTATTTTACATGCCCTTTCCCCTTTGCTCTGCACTGTGTAAAGAACTTGTGTTATGCCCCTTATAAGCAGTATCAATGATTTAAATGATCCCTTTTGGGGATGAACCCACTTTGTCTCCCTCTGCCTTCCTGCTGCAAAATCTGTATGCCTGGAGTTGCATCCTGGCCCAGTTTCCCTACTCATGACCAAGTAGTATTTTAGATAAACTGCCTCAATGGTCAGACAGTTAATGAGGCAGAGTAAACAACAATGACTCATTTTCATTTGGAAGCTGCCTTTCCTTCCTATTGAAAAACACTGTGAGAAATCAATACTTTATTGCAGGACTGCACTCGAAGAAGTTAACTGTAGCTCGTATCTTTTAAAAACAACTCATGTAAACCTCCATCCATAAATGAATATTTATGACAGATCAGCTGGATTTAGCTGGAGATGTTTAACTTAAAAGATCTCCATTTCATAATCACAGCAAGAAAGTCCCACAATAAAGACTGAAATATAAACACCCATTTTGGTGATTCTGACTCAAGAATGCTCTACCACAAATTTTCAAATAAGAAAAACCAAACCAAACAAAAAACCTACAAAAGAGTACGCAATATGATGAGAGAAAAAGCATCAACAATTTATTGATGTTGTTCAACCACTGATATAACTGATGAAATATCAATAATCTTTATTTACCAATAAATACAACTGCTAATGAGAAATTTCAGTTGAGCATAGATACATAAACATTATTTATTCACTTTACATATGAGTGAATACTTCCATTAGAAACTTATTCCAGGCTTTCTATGCTCTGCTGTATCACAGAGCCACTGTGCTCCCTCGCCACCTTTCTAGGGCATGGTCAGACAGATCAAACTGAGAATGCGAGATTTCCCACCTCTGCCTACACATGGAATCAGCCTGTACAGATACTTTCACAAGTAAGCTCCCTGCTCAAATGTGACTCAAGCTGGTCACTGTTCCATTTACTACCAAGCGGTACCCAGCTGGTGTTCCTAAGAGCAAAAGGTTAATGTGAAAAAGATTTTTAAAATTTTTTATTTATTTTCCTTCTCTGCCACAGGGTCCATGCATGACTTTGGGGTATTCCCACAATCTATAGGATCACAAAAGCCATCACAGTCAAGGTCCTGATTGATGGCTAAACTGCAAGCATTTTGGTAATATATAAATATAATATATTTTCTGCCTTTCTTTTTGAGAAACTTTATTTCTAAACTAGGGATAGCAACACTTTCTGACCTCAAAAGGGAGTTGCAATATTGCACTAGCACCTTAAAAGACTTTTACAGTGTACATCAAGCAGAAAAACCTATATATAAGCAAACAAGTCTTACATCTGTACATACCTACCACAAGCTGCTGGTCACATTATATTCTAAATGAAAAAAATATCAATGTCAGAATACCCACTAGAACAATTTTCATCCTCGCCGGTAGTCCAGGAAGAATTTACAAGGACTAAATGTACATAAACACTGACTTTTTAGTTTGTAAAAATTCTGCCAGTTATGACTATGAGGGTGATGAATCCTTCTTTAGTAAAGGGCCATAGCCTCACATTTTCATTGTAGCACCTATGCCTACTAAAATGCGCTTAAATTTAACGTGTAAAAACTTTAGATTTTTTTAAAGCTATGAGCCGTGGAAAACATGGAAAGATTGGACCAGATTTCATATAGTATGTTTTCCTAGTTAGGTATCTATTTATTGTTCTAATGTGTGTGTTTACACAAAATACACAAATGTTATACAAAAAGTATATAGTAGGAGATGCTTTATACAGATTAAATGTTATTTTTATATGTCTCTGAAGTCTATGTCTCATATTAATACAATGGATTGTCAGAATTTTCCATTGTTCCACTTCAAAGCATGCAATTATATTACCTTAATTGGAAGCACTGATGTGCTTTCACCAAGGATGTTTATTTGTATTCTGACTACTGAGATATAAATACGGGACCATTTCCTATATTTAGATTTCTACTTACTTCCATGAATTTTTCTTCTCTGCATTTTATCTTTACAAACTATCATACTGAGTTTATTTCCAATGCAGGAACTATGAAATTAAACTTATTTAATCTAAAAAGTTTTTTCTTACTGGGATCTCTGATCAATTCCTCATAGTCAAGAAACTTAACTGCAGTGCACAGCAGTGAGAAGTGCCACAACTTTTTGACTTGTGAATTACATCAGAATCCAGCCAGTTAGGAATTCATACATGGAAGAATTGACATCCATTAATCCAAAGGACACTTGCAAAGTTTATGTGTTATTTGTTATCAGTACAGTCAACATGGATACCCAGAACATTTTATAAGTTCAGATTCAGTGAAAATATAGTGTATTTGAGAAGTTCTGAACTGTTAGGATGAGAATGTAATCCTTCTTTCAGGATTTTTCACTTGGACAACATTCTCACCTCATCATACAATATCAGTATCAAATAACACTAATCCTTTTCTAATCCCACAATAAAAATACATTACTTTGCTCTGCACTTTGTTTACTGTAATATAGTTCTGTTTATCCCAATATATAGAGAGGTCTGCACATGGCTTGACAGTTGTACACTGACATGTTTAGTCAATGACTGTGAGAACCATGTGTATTCATTAGAGAAACATTTCATTCAGTAGAACACGCCATCTAAGTGCTTTTCGTCAGATGATTTGCTATTAGCTGGAACAAAAAATAAAATATTACTTATCAGGTCATAGCATTCTAGATTTATCTTCTAATTGAGGTTTTACTTCACAAAAGGGTAAGTCTTTGGGCTTTGCTTTGACTCACGTAATGCACAATAAATGTATTACCGAGGGTTTAGACTTGTTTTGGTTTTGGTCTCCTGGTGATTTACACTTGAATTTGCATAACAGCACTTATGAGACTGCTTCAGAAATTCAACTCCCAATACAAGTCTAAAAAGTGCACATGAAGTACCTACCTGTAACCTTATACAGTCACATCTGTTTACCTCAGAATTGTCTAATTTGACCTTTTGAATTTAGCTAGTTTTCCTGATATTCACCCAGTGTTCAGTCCAATGATAAAAACATTTTGGATTTCTCACACTTTACACTTTACATCTAGAGATGAAATGTCATTTCTCTGGAGGATGATCAGAACATGTTTAGTGTTACGCTTTGCATTAGTTGACACATGAGTACTGATTAGATGAAAAGGTCTGCAGCCATCCTAAGCTGACAGTATACAACACAGCGCAGGTATTAATCATGCTTCCCCTTTAGCCTGGAGCATAGAAAGAAGTGAAGAAGAATGAAATGAGGAACAAACTATTCAAAAGCTGAAGGAGGAAANTAACCCGCGGTACAGAAAAAAAAAAAAAAAAAGAAGAAGGTCTCTGACAGCTCCATAGCCCGAAGAATCAGTATCCATATTCTCAGTACTATCCTGACATGGGGTTTTATTTTTCAGAGCAACAGGAATGGAATCAAAATACTTCAAGCCAGTATTCTGGACTTCCCAGTGAAATCTCTCTAAAGATCCCAAAGTCTACCTTCTAGGCATGTTCAGAAGATTTTGCCAAATCCTGAGATTTTATGAACCCTTGTCCCACTCTCTCATAGCTTTTCCACCCAGAGGAGAGGAAAAGAGACTCANTGTAATATTTTTTAAAAATCTCCACTTCAGAATATTTTAGTTGCAAAACAGCTAAAAAAGAAATTCCTGAAGAGCTTTCTCTGTGATGAATTCTTAAATAATAAGTACTGCTACTTAAATCAACAGGTGAATAATTTTACTGAAATGTTAAGTTAGCTATTATCCAGTACTATGAGCTATAGTTTTCTGGAAATGTTCAGGAATTAGTATTTTAAGTTCGGTTCATCTGTGTGTCCAAAACATGCATATGTCCTTATTCTGTAAAGTGCTGTCAAATAATTGAAGCAAAAGCAGGCTTGTCCCCCATATACATTTGATTCCTATTTTTTTATTTATAAAACATTAATATTAGCATTAGATCTGTTTGGGTTCATTAAGAGAAAAATGCAGCAGAAAGAACTGCATTTTATAGAACAGTCATTGTTTTTAATGATTGTATAAGTAGTTCTACTGTAATAAAGTGAAAATCTATCCTGTAGATAGATTTTCCTCAGATTTTCTTCACAGGTGTGAAACTCTTAATTTAGTATGGCATCTTCTAAAATAATTTCCCCCAGTGACTTCCCAGTGAAATCTCTCTAAAGATCCCAAAGTCTACCTTCTAGGCATGTTCAGAAGATTTTGCCAAATCCTGAGATTTTATGAACCCTTGTCCCACTCTCTCATAGCTTTTCCACCCAGAGGAGAGGAAAAGAGACTCACAAACAACAGCAGAGAAGTTTTTATAAGATGTGGAATGTAAGAAAACACCCCTTTTAGTTTTATTAGGAGCGGACTGCTGTTAAAGCCACAACATTAGAGTACAATTATTGAAAATTCAATTTGCTGGTATGCAGACAGATCAGAGTTTTTTTTCCCTTGAATAGCGGTCTCTTTCTTTGGAATGAGCATATGTATAGGACGGAATTGGGCAGTTTTGCCTGTGCAAATGGTACTGACCTAACAAGTGGAACTCATCTAACAGTGTGTTCCCTTACTTTCCCTTCCTCTGAGCTCATCAGTATGTCACTCAAGTATTGCATGAAGGAGGCAGATGATATCTCTGTCACAGTCCAACCTGGGATTTGAGTATTTGTTTACCTCGAGATGCCACTGGACTGCTCCAACTGTCCTGGTTTGAGTAGAACCAAACCAATTCTGTTCAGAGATTTTACTTTTCATCTGAGTCTCTGCTAACTAACTGCACTTTCTGAAGCTCACAGCATGTTTTCACAGACAGTGTCTGCTTCTAGCAGTGATAATGCTTGATGTTTAGAGTTACTACCAAGGACTGGTGTGTGCAGACCAAGGTCACCACTGACTCTTGTGTACCAGATCGGGGGGTGCAGAAAGTGAAAGGCCACACCTGTGGGGTGGACCCCAAACTGACCAATGAGGTATTCCATCCCATATACATCATATTCAGTATAAAGCTGAGGGATCACGAGGGTCTCGACTCTTAAGCTCTNTCCTCTAATTGGGGAGGGGGAAAGAGGGGTTAACAGAGAGCATCTGTTTGTAGGTGGATTGGACCTAATCCTCAAAGGGCTGTCATTGAGAGAAGGGAAATGTTAATCAGGCTTAAATATGGTAATATTATCATAATAGTAATCTTCTTCAGCCTTTGCCAAAGCTTTTATGAAGGAACCAGTACAACTACACTGGGACCAAGCTGCTCAAGGTTACATTTGCCAAGGTACGAAAACATGTAAAGGTATGTGCAGTCAGGTACACAGGAAATATTATCCTTCTTCTCGTATGAAGAAGGCGGCCAGCTACACTGTATTGCTGGTCTCACTGCATGGGACAGTAACTAAGGCACCTGTCTTCTCCTCAAAAGTCTTTATCTTCCATAAATAAAGAGACTTCCTTGTCAAAAAACTTCTATCACATTACACCTAATATGTGTTAGTGAACTGGATGACACACTAGAGCTGCCCTGCCTTTGCTAGCATTTATAGTGACATAACTGTCCTTTTAGCAGCAAAGTTCCTCCTTTAGAAGAGATGGTTCTCATTCTTTGTGCATCACAAACAGACTTCAGCTCACTGAAGAATGAATCCAGTCCACTCGAATCAGTTTTCAATGACACAAAATGCAATGAAATGAAGGTACTATCCTAGAATATCAGCTACAGAACAGATTATTTAAAAAGTTTCAAATATTAATTTCAGTGCACTTAAGTTTATTATGAGAGTTTCCCTAGGTGCCCCTGCAGAAAACAGTTGATTGATAGAATATGATTCCTAGCAATCTTGATGACTTCCTACATAAAAAGCCCACAATCAGACAAACCCTACAATGTCTTTTCACCATCTGTAAAAGCTGAAAACTTCAGTAAATTTTACAGATGTGACTCTGCAGTTCCCTGAGAATTCCAGAAAGCCAGGTTATAACACTCTTCTCTTTAAAAGTAAATGTACTGGAGGATTTTCTATTAAACATATAAAATATACTTGTTTAGGTAAGTATGAGATAAAGATTTTCTTTTTGATTGGCTAAAGATTTTCTGATGCAAATTAAGCAAAACATAACAATATGTGGCTTTATGAGACTGCAAGACCTCCCATTTTGTGAATTCTAAAAGGGAACAATGCACTAAGCATTGCTTCACTTTAAATGAAACAGAAAAATACACCATTCCTCATGGAACAAGTAATATGAGCAAAGGTCTCTACAAGTGCCTTAACGATGGAACAAACGTCTATATGGCAAGCCATAAGGATGATTGAATGGTTCCTCTGTAAAATGTGAAAAGATATGTAAAATGTGAAAAGAAAAATGTGAAAAGAAAAAAACTTCTCTGCTGTTGTTTGTGAGTCTCTTTTCCTCTCCTCTGGGTGGAAAAGCTATGAGAGAGTGAGACAAGGGTTCATAAAAATCTCAGGATTTGGCAAAATCTTCTGAACATGCCTAGAAGGTAGACTTTGGGATCTTTAGAGAGATTTCACTGGGAAGTCACTGGGGGAAATTATTTTAGAAGATGCCATACTAAATTAAGAGTTTCACACCTGTGAAGAAAATCTGAGGAAAATCTATCTACAGGATAGATTTTCACTTTATTACAGTAGAACTACTTATACAATCATTAAAAACAATGACTGTTCTATAAAATGCAGTTCTTTCTGCTGCATTTTTCTCTTAATGAACCCAAACAGATCTAATGCTAATATTAATGTTTTATAAATAAAAAAATAGGAATCAAATGTATATGGGGGACAAGCCTGCTTTTGCTTCAATTATTTGACAGCACTTTACAGAATAAGGACATATGCATGTTTTGGACACACAGATGAACCGAACTTAAAATACTAATTCCTGAACATTTCCAGAAAACTATAGCTCATAGTACTGGATAATAGCTAACTTAACATTTCAGTAAAATTATTCACCTGTTGATTTAAGTAGCAGTACTTATTATTTAAGAATTCATCACAGAGAAAGCTCTTCAGGAATTTCTTTTTTAGCTGTTTTGCAACTAAAATATTCTGAAGTGGAGATTTTTAAAAAATATTACACAATTAAATAAAATTTTATGCTCTATGCATCTCATTTTCATAGGGGAGTTTTGTAAATCATGCATTTATTAGCCAATATTGTTCTATTTTTTAAATTACTGTCAAATTACATATGTCTGGTAACTCCCTTTGAAGTAAATGAGTAACATTTATTCTCAATAAAGCTTTCATTTTAACTAGGCACATTAGATATCATTAGTACAAATTCATTACAAATTATACTTCAGATTTCATACAGAGTTATTTACCCAGCCCTTTTCTATATTTGAAAGTTAGCTAAGATAATATTAGTTTTAGTAAATGCCTTGCAGTTACCCAGATTTTAATATGAAATTATTTTTCCTTGTTTTCTATTATATTCACAAGTCATAAATACATAACCTAGGTATATTTCACAACTATTAAATTAAGTTCTAGATTTATTTTCATTCTAATGATATATCTAAGTTCATAAGTGCAATTTAAAATGATGCATTACAAACTACTATTTTGGATGTAATTTTTTTAAAAGGTATATGAATTCTAAATAATTGCCTAATTATAAATGAACTTAATTCTATTTTATATGAGCCTTCTTAAAAAAGTGATTTCTGCCTAATATATTGCTTTCAGTTTTATATGTTATTGTTGCAGTACCTACATCCATTACTTCTAGTAAATTCATGGAACAACTCATAATTTCTGCTTTGCCTCCAGCGTGGATACGAGTACGTGTCAGAGCTGCTCCAAGCTGGAGGCTCTGTGATGGCATACAGGGTGTTTCTTGTATTCAAGTGACACCTGTTGTGCTGTTCATTGAAAGCTGCTAATGTGTCTGATTTGTACACCAGAGCTGTCAAGCACTGCACACAAAAGCGTAAAACCAAAGGAAAGAGCAAGACTTAGAAAGGAAGAACCTCAGTCTTTCACCAACAGCAGTATCACCAAGTCAACCTAGTGAGGCAGTTGGAGAAAGGCGCCCACACTTTATGGCTGCACTTACTTGCCTGGGATCTTGCCTGTCCCTGGGCTTCCTCCCAGCCAGCCAAGACCCACTTCCATCAGAGCACTAATCAGGTCTTGCTCCCACCACCACCTCAGCCACCTCCTCCCCAGAAGAGAGGCACAACCTCATTCTGACACACAAGGGTAGTGAGCAAAGGGAGTCAGCACTGAGTTGACCCCAACACTCCACGTGTTGATGCTGTACCAAGCACAGTTGGGCTCCCAGCTATGACTACACACCCTTTGCCTTCATCATGTTTGCACTCACACTATGGCCCTGAATAGGAAAAACAGCAAGGAAGAGGGACAAGAGTTGGACTAGATGATCTGAGGTCCCTTCCAACCTGCATTCTATGATTCTATGAAGAGAGTATGGAAGGATAAAGAACTCATGAAGCCTCTGCATAGGCCATAATTTGGATTCAAGTAGCTCAGCACCTATGTATTAAATAAGGAAGTGTAACTGAGAACAAACTGACAGAATTTTTCTGCCAGAAAGATTTACAACTTTTATTTTGTCGTAGAAAAGCCTGGAATGAACAATATCACTGAAGCAGGAACAACAGAATAAACATGCAACATGATCCTTATAATTAAGTAAAGGATACAAATGGCAAATCTAATGAGGGAGAAAGTACATTCATGATCACTTTACCTGTTATATTTAAATATTTGTTTTCTCTGTTTACATTTAGATATTCTTCCTTTCCTGCTCACCCCAGATTTGAAAGGAAAGAGAAGCCAGTGGTCAGGTAGGAAAGGAAGCTGGAACTCCAGCTGTGCTTGCAGCTAGAAAAGCAGTATGAAAGAGGCAAAAGAATTCTTGTGTTCTTAAAATCAACAAAACAGCAACAAAGGACAAAACAACCTTTTCCCTTTGCTTCCTTTTTTCAAACTTTGTTTCAAATGGGCAAATCACTTCAAAATGTCTGTTCTCAAACAACCACCAGAATCACAAGGTTTATCCTGTCCTCTGACAACAGAAGAAAATACATGGAAAAGCTCAACACAAACTGCAACATAGTCTGATTTTCAAAAGCTGTCAGCAGCCACAATTTCTGAGATCTGCAGGTGTTTAGCAATTAAGTATAAAATCTCACTCAGCTTTGGTAACCTATTTGTTACATTTAAAAATAATTTATGAAGTAATAAATTCAAAGAGCTGGAAGTTCTAGAAATAAGGTGGGAAGACAAAATAAACGTTTTTATCAATTAACATTTTTTTTCTTCTGGTTCTATCAATACCACAGAAGTTCCTACCCATTCTTAATACAGACTTGACCAAGTTTTTAGCATTCTGTATGTCAAGACTGATTTGAATAAACCTTCCCACCAAAAATTAAGAACAACTGGTATGTGACCAGACAAGAATAAACCAAACAAACAAACAAACAAACAATTCACAAATTCACATGTGAAATAGAAGGTAGGCCTTCATAACATTATTTCATTGAATCTCAGTTACAGGGAGGTATATTCCAGGTTTGTAAAACTTGAGCTATCCTCACTGTTTTTTAAACTATGTGGCACCATACTGGTAGGTCCACTGATGCCTCTGCAATAACTTCCCACTATCATGGCTGAGCTGTACTCCTTAAGCAGAGGCAACCTACAGTTGTAGATGAATTCCATTGCAGGGTTAGTCTTCACCTCCATCACCTGCACCTCCACTACTGAGCATGGGAGATCTGAACTCAGATCTCAAGAGCAAATCTTGCACACATATACCTCCCATGCCTTCAGAGCATCATTGTCCTCACAGTCAAATCACTTGATATTTCTGGGCAAAATCACCCAGACTGCTGCAGTACCCTCACCAGTACATTTTGTAGACCATGTTTCTAACATGGCCTAGAAATTGTTCACTGCAAGAATCTCCTAGTATGAATAATTCTGGCTGCAAAAACTGCTAAACTTCCAGCCGCCTTCTGGCTTCTGCTGGGACTTGCTAGCTTAAGTAGAACACAGACAGCATCACTGAAATTACCTGCATGACAAAACAGTCCTTATTTGGCGATATGTGCAGATTGATATCCACTATTACAATTACAAATTCTCACTTAAAATAAGTCTTATCAGAGCCTCTAAATACCACACAAAAATAAATTTATTGTACTACCCTAAGAAAAAAAGAGAAAAAAAATGTTTGGTGTAAATTCGTCTCCTATACAAGCTTAACAATTTTATTATTTTCACAAGAAATCATGTTTCCCAACAACTCATAATGATAATGTTTCCCTTTTACCTGTATTACTATTATTTGCATATGTAACCCTTCTTTTAGCATTTTTAAAAAAACCTGTTTTCTGTTACAGATTCATTTCCAAATGCAGTGGAATTATTGTCTCAGTGCCCTGAATTACCTCTGGAAAAAACCATCAGTGATAACTGACTCACTCATGTTGCTACTGACAACTCAGAGGCTCAGTGCACATCATCTCATGTGGGGAACCAAAACTAACTGTGGTGAGAAATGCCTTTATACCACTATGACTCTAAGTCTAGATGCTATTTTCATTAAGTCACTTTCATTAGCTACTGTTTCACCACATCTCTCAGGTTGGCTGTGTCCCACTTGCAATATGGCTGCTTCACATGGCCTGGAATAGTGACAGTGGAAACTTATCCTCTTAAAAATGCTCTTGTATTTTTATAAAAATTCCCTTTGCCTATGAATTATTTAGTGTCTCAGACTTCTTAATGTTGATTTTTTTTTTAAAGGGGATTCAAGAGGTACCCGAACAAAAGTGTTCAGAAAATAATAACTTGACTAATGTAAAGTGCCAGGATAACATTAGCCTTACTGTTACAAATTAACTTCATATGCATTATAAAACACAACTAAGAAAATAATGTAAAAAAATACTGTAAGATAAAGTAAAAACAATGCATAATTAATGCCATAATAAAAAAGCAGTATGATGGAAAACTGTAATGGAACTAAATACAGCACTGTGAAATGCAGCCCATAAATGTGCATAAAATATGCATAAAGGTGGAACTGCTCTCAGCCTGGTGGCACAAAGGAGGATTTCATGAAGTGACTAATGGTTCAGTTATTCCAACCTGTAGTCAAGAAAAGTACTGAGAGACAGAAATTTTATTTGTCACTTGAAGCATTGGTATTGACTGAAGGAAGAAAAAAGCACCAGGGAAGGGAAAAGGGAGGGTGGGGGGAGAGGGGCTGCAAGAAAGCTGAATGAGCAAACAAGGTACTGCAGTCAGCAGTGGAAAGTTTTATTCTATCATCATTTATTCATACCATGGTAGTACCCAAGTACCGTAATCAGGGATCAATGCCCTGTTGTGACAGGCTCTCTGGAAACATTTCTATTAAATGTGGTACCACCATCTGATTTTATTTGTTGTATTTTCAATGCCATGATAATTACTGTTCAATGTACAAGTCATCTACCAGAAAATACATGAGAGGTGTTATACTGTATTTTTGCTCTATGATATTTTAGGATAATATGTAATGATAGCTAGGGATTTAATGAATTAATTTTGTAATTATTGCCCAATGCCATAAAAGCACTATGGAAAGAGGTACAAACTGTATTTTTAATTACAGCCACTGTTTGGAATCAAGGCTGCACTTTATTCCAAATAGACACAGAGTACTGTTTTCTACAGACAAAGATCAGTTTACTCAATGACTCTGGTGTACATGCCAGACTTGGATTCCTGTCCTGGGTTCAGCTGGGACAGAGTTAATTTCCACAAGAAGCTGGGAAGAGGTATAGCTGGGACAGCTGACCTGAACTAGCCAAGGAAATATTTAATACCCTGTGACATCATGCTGAGTGTATAACTGGGAAGCTGGATGCAGGGAGGAGGGTTTGCAGCTCAGGAACAGGCTGAGCATGGGGTTCTGGGTGGAGAGCAATTGCAGTGTGCATCATTCCCTTTATACATTCTACATTTATACATTCTAGAAGGTTTAATCTTTTTCTTCAAATTCTCCTACCCATCGAACAGGGCAGGGGGGAAGAGGAGAGTAAGTGACCAGCCATGTGGTGCTTAGTTGTCAGCTGGGCTTAAATCACCACAGCATCCTTTCACATCCTGAGCATTTGACTAACAAAAGTTGAGTTTTACTCAATGAAAAGAATGAAGATTTCCAAGACTGATTGCTAAATTGCCTGTGTTATGCCAGGCTTTTCAGTACTGAAAAGATAATTTATGATCCCCCTTTTAAAGCTGCATCCTTCTTGCTTCCCTTTGGTCCTTTTGCTCATTAGAATGGACATATACCTGATTTCACACACATAAAATTGGGATGCACAGCTATCCGCCTAAATTACTTGAAATCCTAATTTTGAGAATTAGTAGCTGAAGAGTAATTTCCATTTTACAGAGCTTCTGTTTCCAAACTAAAATGATATGACTGTTTTATGTTATAGTCTTTAGAAAAATATTTATATTTTTCAGAATCATAATATGACATATTCCAAACCAACTCAACATACAAGCTGTGTGTTAGATCCCCTTGCTGAAGCCAATGTATAAACAGAAAGAGAAACAGATTTTGTTTTAGGATGAATTATGGGAGAGTGGGCACTTGAAAAGAAATGTGGGCAGAAAGCTTTTCTTGAGTGCTAGAAAAATAAACTCATATCACTCAAGACAGTATAGCACATTTCCTATTACTTTACGAACACAGTGCTGCACCATAAAAAACATTAAAGTAATAATTTAAAAGAAAGAAGACTGTATTATACAGAATAATGTGATAAAGAAAGAAAGCTTGGCTTTGACTAGGATGAATTATGCTTCTCAAATCCACTATGATAATTTGAAATGGTAAATAAAACAGTGGATGGAGAAGCAATGAATATGATGACTTTTGATAGGCTTTTGATAAAGTTCCTCACAAGAGACTATTAAGGAAATTTCGTAACCACAAGGTAAGAGGTAAATTCTTGTCAGTGATTAAAAGCTGGTTAATAAGCAGGAAGCAAGGAGTAGGAATAAATAGCCCATTCTCAGTATAGGGAAGACTAATAGTGGGATGCCCTAGGGACCAGCAGCAAGGCCAATACCGTTTAACATATTTAATTACAGTAAGAAATGGGCCAAAATCAAACTCCACACTTCTGAATATTTCTGAATGCATGAAAATTTGAAATCAGGATCTGGCACTCAGACTTCTTTCAACAAAGTGGTCAGAAGAAAACTGGGAGGAACGTCACATAAACACAGAAACTTAATGTGCTTAGTCCAGAAAATGAAACATGACGTGAAGCACACTATCCAAATGCCTGTATTCCAGCAGTGGCAGTTGTTATTTAAATATATGAAGCAAATTGCTTTAATAATTCATGATGATATTGACTAAAGATAGGCTCTTCAAATTACTGCCTCTTCTTGACCTAAGCATTCAGTTGAAGTTCGGGTCTCTGGCAGAAGAATAATTTTATTCTCTGTTCCCCTTCTCTATAGAAATTGATACAATCCTTTTTTCTTCAATGGCACATGTAAAATTCTGCTCCTCTCGGCACAGGAGACAGGCTTCTTAAACCATTTCTCCCTCAGTTTTTAGAGCAACAATGATCTCAAGCTCTCCTGTTCATTCGTTGAGGGCTAAACTAAAAGCATACTTTGGAGGGGGGGTATTAGATTTCTGTATTTGTGTTTGGTTTGTGTTGGGGGGGGGAGCTGTTTCTTTTCTTTTGTCTTTTTACCAGTTTGTTTCATTTTCTTATCATTTCTTTGCAGTCACAAACTTTCACAAAACACAACCAAATTAGTGACTGCAGATACTTTGTGCCTTTTTGGTTTTGGAAGAATGTAATTGAGAAAAACTGCAATGTCTAATACAACATAGTATAAAGAAATATAAGGGTAACATAAAAGAAGCTAACAGTAACTGAGTAAATTCTTTGACTATATTTTAAATTAAATCCGTGATGCAAAAGGCAAGGGACAGAATTCAGCAGTCTTGATAAACTCCTCAGCCCTATGTTCTTGTTGCACTTACACATCTGGCAACAAAATACTGTCTTCTCTGTCTTCACTAATTTCTGTAGCTTTTGTATGGAACTTCTATGACAGTTTAAATTGCAGAATATAGCAGTTTATATTTTGCACACCTTCTGGACCAACACTGAGAAACAAATCTTAGAATACGTTACTAAAAATGGGTCTTCTCTCTATTGATAGATTTGAGATGAGATGCAAGATATAGCACAGGTGAATATATGAGATTAGTGACTGTATAACAGGCTTCACTTAGTACGGATTTATTGTGGAATCCTGTCACAATATGCTGCATACTGGAACTTATTGTATCGTAGTACATAATGTTTCAGAGATGAATGAAAAGAATGGGGGAAATCTAATTCTTCACAGCTCTAGAGGGTTCACTGCCATTAGGAATTCAATTTGGAAGAAGGGAAAGCTACAGGGCACTATCAGGAAATGAAAGGAAAAAAAGAAATGCAGTTCCTTATGCTGGGCAGTACACAGCTCTGAAGTTGGAGGGACTGTGTGTGCCAGTATCTAAAAGCAGCAGAGAGTGGGAGCAGATTATAGCAGATGAAACAGCTATTAATTTCTTTGCCTGTGTTTATTTAAACCATAGTTGAGAGAAGGATAATTAAGAAAAAACAAGACCTGCACCCATAGCCATGGAGATCTATCCAGAAAACCTACTAAAAAGTATTTGTTGCCTAAGTATTTTCATTTTCAATATTGTGTTCTATGCAATAGAAGACCCCTGGCCAGCTTAGTAATGCAAGTAAAAATTGCAGAGAATTCTGATGTTCTAGAGAAGATAGTGAGTGGATAAGCTATATTGCACATAGTGGAAATTACATTTACCTCTGCCTTTGCTCAACTGTACAGGTAAATAAAAGGCAGTTTTTTTTCTAATGCAGACTAAAATAGAACACAAAAAAACCCCCCAAAAAGAACAACAACAAAATCTTCAAAGCCGCCTCTTTAGAGGCTGGATTGTTGCTCTACAAAATTAGTTAACAACAGCGTGTTAATCAACATACAACATTACAAAATAAAATTGACAACCAAAGGACTGAAATATCTCTGAAAGGGATCCTGGGGCATTCACAGAATATTAAATGTAAGGAGTCATCTGCAGTCATGTAATTATTATAAGAGTCTTTAGGACCAAACTTAATGATTTCAAAATCCCTGTGCATAACAGAGCTCTCTTCATAAGAAAAATCAATCACCTGTATATTTCAGAGAAATACTTACTTATTTGGAGGTGGAAAAATGAAGTTTTACTGCTTTTTATAAATTCCTGTTACTTCTACAGGAACAACACAGAGAACAGAATTTGAGATGGCATCTATTCTTGTATACATCTCGTTTCTTCATGGGCCATTGGGAAGAAGAAAGTTGTTTCAAAACTCACGGTCAAGCTTGTCCTGCTGCATCAAGCCCATTGATTACATTCTGAGTTTCTACATGCAAAAATCAAGTAGGATGTGATGTACAGACCATCACTGAAAAGGGCTGAAATGTCTGTCTCATCTGCAGTGCTCAATTTTGTAACTTTGTACTGTAGCATACCTCTTCACTAGTATTTATGCTAATGAATACTAAACCTGTATACCTGCAATGTCAGAACATTCCTTTTGAGCTAATAGAGTTAATATTCCACGTCTCAGCTTATTGGGCATACTACATTGTCATGCTCAGCTGAAGTCTTGTTATCTAGCATTGTGCTGTGGCATGGATATATATAGCTAGCAATAGACAACAATGCCCTTAGCTGAGATGAAGAATTTGGAGAGGGGGGAAAGAAAGATGCACAGTATATACACTCTATCTATTAACACACTATTTTTCCTTTGTTTGACACTATACCAAGAAAAAAACAGCTCCAATTCTTGTTTTGGTATGTGATAGTTGTTCAGTGCAAACTAAATTGGCAATTTAAATCAGTTTAGTAATCTTTGCATTTCAGTAGAGAGAATATGTTACATCATAAACAAAAGAGCTACTTTAATTCAAAAGTACATGACAATTAACCATAATAGCCTCTCATTTTACGAAATGAATCTTGAAACAAAGCATTAAGCTTTGTGTGTCATCATAGTTAAGTCTGCAGTGTAGGGAAATGACATACAAGCTTTTAACCCCATAAGAAAAATTAATTACATAAAATATAATAAATGAAATGGTCAAGCATAAGGCATCAGTAGTATTGAAGAGCTGCTATATAGCAAAATTCTCCCATTACCTCTTTGTTCAACTGACTATATTATGAAATTATAACAAGCTCTCTTGAATGTCATCATTGCATGTTGAGCTGCTTAAGGTCTCTTACTAATTGCAACCCGCTCCCATGGATCTCATGGACAGATGACATCAGTTCTAAGTGAAGAAGATTGGGGTAAAGACATGGAGTCATGCTCTTTTTCTACATATATAA